>JABFFB010000205.1:0-129711 GCA_013623555.1 Fusarium nisikadoi
ATTCTGATGGTCACCCCGGACGTTCCAAGCCTGGCGCTACCGATTCCGACCAGGCTCCCCACAAGGACTATCACACTCGCGAGCTGGAGAAGCCTCTGGCTGCCGCTCACCACGGTCTTATTTATGTTAACCCTGGTCAGTACTCCCCGAGACAATGCGTAATGCGCAATCACTGACTTTGTTCCAGAGGGTCCTGATGGCAACCCCGACCCCGTCGCCGCTGCCCGCGACATCCGCGAGACCTTCGGCCGCATGGCCATGAACGACGAGGAGACCGTCGCCCTCATCGCCGGTGGCCACACCGTCGGAAAGACCCACGGCGCTGGCTCAACCGACCACGTCGGCCCCGAGCCCGAGGCTGCTGATCTCGCCCAGCAGGGTCTCGGCTGGTCCAACAGCTACAAGACCGGCAAGGGTCCTCACGCAACCACCTCCGGTCTCGAGGTTACCTGGACCAGCACCCCCGTCAAGTGGAGCCACGACTACCTCAAGTACCTCTTCCAGTTCGAGTGGGAGCTCACAAAGAGCCCTGCTGGCGCTCACCAGTGGGTTGCCAAGGATGCCAACGCTACTGTTCCTGATGCCTTCGACCCCAACAAGAAGCAGAAGCCTACCATGCTGACCACCGATTTGTCTCTGCGATTCGACCCTGAGTATGAGAAGATCTCTCGCCGCTTCCTCGAGAACCCAGATCAGTTCAACGAGGCTTTCGCCAAGGCCTGGTTCAAGCTTACCCACCGTGACATGGGTCCCCGTGCCCGATACCTCGGCCCTGAGGTTCCCAAGGAGGTCTTCATCTGGCAAGATCCCGTCCCCGAGCGTGACTACAAGCTCGTCGATGATGGCGATATCTCCGCCATCAAGAATGAGATCCTCAAGTCAGGCGTTGACGTCTCTAAGCTCGTCTCCACCGCTTGGGCCTCCGCCTCGACCTTCCGAGGCAGTGATCTCCGTGGTGGTGCCAATGGCGCCCGTATCCGCCTTCAGCCCCAGAAGGACTGGGAGGTCAACAACCCCGCTCAATTGAGCAAGGTCCTCAGCACTCTTGAGGGCATTCAGAAGAAGTTCAACGACTCCCAATCCAGCGGCAAGGCCATTTCTCTTGCTGATGTTATTGTTCTTGCTGGTTCCGCCGCCGTTGAGAAGGCTGCTAAGGATGCCGGTGTTAACATCACCGTTCCCTTCGCGCCCGGCCGCACCGACGCTACACAGGAGCAGACCGACGTCAACTCAGTCAACCACCTTCAGCCTTTCGCCGATGGTTTCCGTAACTACGGCTCTTCTACAGACCGCGTCAAGCTTGAGCACCAGCTCATTGACCGCGCCCAACTCCTCACCCTCAGCGTCCCCGAGCTCACCGCTATCATCGGTGGTCTCCGAGCCCTCAACACCAACTATGACGGCTCATCGCACGGTATCTTCACCAACCGTCCTGGTGTCCTGACCAACGACTTCTTCGTCAACCTGCTCGACATGAGCACCGAGTGGAAGGCCGTTGGAAACGGTGATATCTTCGAGGGCACTGATCGCAAGACCGGCGCCAAGAAGTGGACCGGTACCCGTGTCGATCTTGTCTTTGGCTCCCATGCTGAGCTCCGCGCTACAGCTGAGACATATGCTGAGGCTGGTGGACAAGAGAAGCTTGTCAAGGACTTTGTGGCTGCTTGGACCAAGGTGATGAACCTGGACCGATTTGATCTTGCCAACGGTTCTGCGCCCAAGGCATCTCCTCGACTGTAATTAATGAGCAATGTAGCAAAATACCATTGAGAATGAAATGATTACGAATTTTACTAGTTAATTACATCTCCCCTCTATTACTTCTCACCGTGATTGTGTGTATCGATCAATTGATCTTGGCTTTGTTCAACGTCATGACAAAGTTCGTGATGGCGGGGTAGCGATGAGCCTCGGCCCGGAAGTTGATCGGAGCTTACAACACCATGGCTCCGATAGGTCCTCACAATTCTTACACCAAATGGCACCATTTGAGCGACTTCTACAGTCCCCAGTCATCCTCCAGGACGTTGATTGATTACTTGGGTGGTCTCACTATTGACGTATTGTTTCACTGTTTTGCGGCGCATTTGCTGATGCCCAGTTCTAGTAGAAGTGGCCCTCGGTTCTGATACCGCGCGCCGGCCCCACAACCGGGTGATGCCCCGACCATTCCGATCATGTGGAGTGCGGTTCCGATGACTGGCGCCAACGAGATCCGTCACACTTTGTCGAAAGTTCCCCATGGGGTGACTGACTGGGATTACCTGGCAGAGGCTTTGTAAGTTGAGGAGCCACTCGTTTATGGCGTGGTGGCACGGGCTGCAGTTCGTCCCCGAATTCTCCGTAAGGCATCAATAACTTGGAGTAAGCGTAGAGGAGCATGGCCCTAAGGATTATGATGAGGTTTACTGCATTATCCTAAATTAGGCTCAGGTTCCACTTTTCTCTTCCAAGTTCTGCAGTGTTCTCATTCAAGTCTCTTTGATGGTCCGCTCTCTGTGACGATTTTCTGTAGAGTCATCCTCTTCTAATGGGAGAAGTACCCAGAGTTAGGAATAGGTGCCCTATCCAACTTGAAGTACCCAGGCTGCAACCGCTGAAACACTTCTTGAGGATCATACTTCTTTGCGATGCCCTTCAGCTTAGCCTTATTACCCGAGCCGTAGCTAGCAATGACATCCTGGTACTGACTTGCGTAGTTCATGTAAACGTAGTCATTGTTGACTCCGCGAGCTTTGGCCTCCTTAGTTACTACCCGGAAGATATCAGAAATCCAGCTGTAGATGGCATCATCATCAGACTGGTTATTCCACATAACAGACAGCTGTAAAATGAACAGGGGACCACTCTCGGGGTCGATACCAAGGGCGTTGCCTCCGTTCTTCTGCATCTGCTTGAGCTGAGGAGTAGTAATGCCCTGGACCACTAACGCAGGTATAATTCCAGAAACATCAGCAACAGTAAGAACTGTCTTGTAGAAGTAGTCCCGTGCATACCCCAAGAGGCCATGATCAAGCTTGGTGGTAATAACGTAATAGACCTGGCGAAGTCCCGGAGGGCTGTCGTTCATGATCTCCTTGCCCCACGCGGCGAGGTCTCTGTTCTGCGTGGTATCAGAAATAGCCTCAATCTTGTTGAAGTCCTTCCAAATAGTAGCATTGCCGGCGTCAGGCTCGGCGTAGTACATAGCAGGCATAGAGAGCTTGTTGCCCTCGTAATAGACCCAAGCGCCGTAGATACCGGCTTTAGGATCCTTGTCTGAGTTTTTAAGGATGTTAAACAGTGCGTCTGAGACTTGGGGGAACTTGTCTTCTGTATAGACGCGGGATCCTCCCCACATCTCGCCCTTGGGAAGGGGAATGGTCTTGAGGTTGAACTTGACGACAAGGCCGAAGTTATTGCCGCCTCCACGCAGAGCCCAGTACAGATCCGGTAATGTGGTGGCGCTAGCTTTGACTATCGCACCGTTGGCTAGTACCACCTGAAAGACCGATTAGCTTGTGTGATCATTTATAGGAGGCTGTTGTTGTGATAGTTACCTCGTAGCTCTCAACATTATCGCAAGCCCAACCATAAATGTTTGAGAAAAATGATATACCACCTTGGCCCAGTTAGTCTTGGAACGCAGTGGAAGGATAGCTGTATATACCTCCAGTGGTTAATCCTCCAACGCCGATATTGTAGAGGCGCCCTCCAACGACACTCACATCAGACTTCGCCAATTGCTCGTACAGAGGTCCCCAGAGATTGCCAGGCTCTATCGAAACAGTCTTCTTGTCTTTCGATAGAGAAACACCTTTCAGGGAATCAAACGAAATGGTGATACCGCCTTCGATGGATGAAGCTCCAGCAAAGGCCGCATGGCCGCCACTCTTAGCAGCGAACGGACATTGTGCCAGTCGAGCCAACAGCACAGCTACTGAAACTTGACTTGGTCGTTGAGGAATGAAGATACAGTAAGGATTGACTTCTGCCTGGTTTAAGGACCAGTAAGAGCTCGTGAAGTCCTCGAAAGCCTTTTCTTTCCTCGTCTCAACGGCGGCATCACCGTAGAGAATCTTCAGAGAGGAGCACTGTTCTGCATCAGTCAAGTAAAGGGTGTAAGTTGCAGTCTCACGTACCGCAGCGGCACAGCCAGTTCCAGCTCGTTTTGCATTGTCCGAGGATACAGGAAGTTCTGATACGTCAACACCTTGGTCATAAAGGGCTTGAGTGACGTTGAAGTCCTTGGTCTCAAGCACAGAACCGATAGCGCTTGATACAACAGCCAAGAAAGCTGGGATGAACAGGGAACTGCACCGCATGTTGACTGAAATTTGCGGGAGAAGGCTAATTGGGAGGTGATGAAGGAAAGATCTGAGTAAAGATGTGTTGCGTTTCTTTTACATTGCGGCATTTATGCTCCATTGGTTTATATAGGAATGTTTTCTATTCCTAGGGCCAGCGCTTAGGCTCGCAGATGGCCAAGGATTGTTGATATCAAGAAGACAATGATTCGTTGACGGGGTCGTACGATTATGCACAACCCCTCTAGTCTCTGGTGAGAAACCAACAGCAATTGCCTTCTCTCTGCGCCATGAATTGTGTTGGTTGATGGCCTAGAAGCAGCCATGGGGCGTAGGTGCTGTTGGTCCTGGGTTTGCCAAGGATATCATGCAAAAAACAGGGGCAAACGATCCCCAGAACTCTTGCTCAATCGTGGCAAGAGATATCGGTAAAGGACTCTCAATAGAATTCCATGTCATATTTTTCATCTTTAAACAAGAATATCCGATGTATAGTACCTAAGTTATATTCTCTCTAATTTTATTAGGAGTCTCGATTATCGAGGACGAAGAGGAATGCTACCTGGCTGCGAGATCCTGTTGGCATGAACACGGACGGGGAAGCGCCCGACAAACCAGACCCTAGTGACCCTAGTTTTCACCCTTGTGAGCTACTCTCATCCGTGCATTAAACTTTCATGGGTAAATCTATTCGTGGTCCAGCCCGTCAGCAAGTTAGTCACTCTTCATCCCGTCTCGAGGTCAATGCGAAATTACTGCTGGCATTCAACTGGTTGGCAAATCGATACTCTCGGCAGAGTAACATTATGTTTTGCTTAACTGAGGAAAATCGTTACAGTGTGCCAATGTGTCTATTAGTTGCTGCCCTGGAAGAAGCTCAGCTTTCCTCGTCCTTGCAATTATTTACCTGTACATTGTTCCCGCATTCTTTCGGTTAACAGACCTTGCAAAAGGGGTTATTGAATCATATGCGACAGCTAAAGACGATGCGTTATTCATCCAGAAAGAGCTTTTTACAGTGTCGGCATGTCTGTGGTTCTGCCTTTCGTCCACAAAGTTCTCGCTGCTCTGCATGTACAAGAAGCTCCTAGTCCAGCTGCCTTTTTATGTGAAGCTATGGTATGCTATGGTATGCTTTGGTAGGATTTTGTGTCTTGGTACGTGGATTCGTCCGGAGTGAATCAATCAAGGAGCTGATCGCCATTTGAGTGCAGACACTGATTGGCAATATAACTACTCTCCTATTTGGCTGCCCTAGTATGGAGGCCTGGTTCGCTATTGGGAAGTGCACGATACCTCGCGATGTGAGAGCAGCCACGATTAGCATGTGACTTGCGTATGCGACTGATGTTCTCACAGACCTGTTGAACAAGTACACATCGATGACATATCATCCAATGCTAACCAGGCTACAGCCATGCTGCCTCCTTTACGATTGATTGTCATGCTTGAGATGTTATTGTCGCGCAAATGGAGTATCGCAGCTCTCTTCGGCCTTGGTTGGGTTTATATCACCGCATTGGCAATCTGTGCTACTCAGGTCGGACAACTTGGAGGGTAGCCCACCGTACCTTGGCTTGCTCTCGGGGGGGACGATAGACGTAGCCATAGGTAAGTTCAACACATTCCGAGACCCCAGTCAAAGATACTAAACGCCTAGTTGTAGCTGTCTATGCCGATTAGCAAAGCTACAATCTTGATCTCGAAGAGACTCGAAAACAAGTCAGAACAAGAGTCGTTGCCGAGCTGTCAAGGGTGGCCAGATTGAGATACCAGTCAACAAACTGGGATTCTGATTCTCGGTAGTGTGCATGTAGGCCCCTCTGAGATGGGCGGCTGACAATCTGATCCATGCTGTTGGACCCTGAAGGGCGGCATAAATACCTACTTTCTTCAATTCAGACCAGAATAAAGCACTGAACAATAGCTCTATGGGGCAGAAAAGTATAATGAAACCTCTAGAGATGCGGCCCGCAAGACTCAGCGCGTCTTCGGAACGCTCAGTAATCAGATCCCAGCCACTCTAAAATTAGAACAAAAAACAGACACCCGGTATCTCAGCCATGTCTGACAGCAGAAACCACACCCAGGAAGCTCTATGTAACTGGAGAATTGGGTAAATTGAAGTATCAAGTTACACCGAGGGTAAGAGCTTTCCCAGGGATGGGACGAAGTGAGTGGCTGAGTTTCTGACATCTGGGAACGGGCCTTTCGTGAGAGTTAGCCGGGCCTGAAATTTGTTCATGAGATTGCGAGGATTGCGTTTATATAAAATAACCATTTCGAGCTGTTGTATTCGCACATCTTCGTTTGCTACCGCCAGTCGCTTTAAAACATCATTTCAAGTCCCATACGCAAGTAACCACCGATTCTTCCTAAAAAGATGATAGTTGGCCGCGTTATTGGCGTACTTCTGCCATTCGCACTCGCAATTGCGGCTGCCATCTTCACCCTCGTTCCCGCACTTGCAGGCATCACCGAAAAATCTCTCTACCTCATCCAGCTCGACTTTGAGAATCTTAGCATCAGTACTGCAAGCGAACTTGTCGACAAGATCTTGCCACGTGCCGAGACAGTCGAAAAGAATGTTACTGCCGAACTCCTTGGGCTTGACAAAATCTACGACATCACTCCCTGGGGATACTGTCATACTGATAGAGATGATAAGCGGGAGTGCTCAAGTCCCAAGTTTGATTGGGTCAGAAAGACTATACCAACACACCACATCAAGAGTGTTGATAAGGATGTCGAGGTCAAACTGCCGAAAGAGATCAAGGCTGCTATTCAGACCTTTGGGTCGATGACGAAAGGAGCTGAAGTTGCCTTCATTGTGGCCTTGATAGAGCTGACTATAGAAATTGCTCTTGGTGTCTTTGCTGTTTGCTCTCGTGAGCTCACCTGCTGGACATAGACGGCAAGTGGCCTTGCTTCTTCGTTTGTCCTCGCGGCTACCATTCTCTCTACTATCATGGCCTCCGTCTCGATTGGTGCCGTGGAAACTACTGCGAAGATCTATGGAGTCAAAGGAAAAGTCAACGTCGTTTTCCTCGCCATCATTTGGATTGGCGCTGCTTTTGCTGTCGCCGCAAGCCTCCTCTGGATGCTACCGACCCTTTGCTGCAGCACTACCCAACGAAAGGATCCTGAAGGCAAGGGACTGCTCGAGCGTAGTCGCCACTCTGGATCATATGCCCCTATCGACGATGATCACGAGATGCAGCCGACGTATCACAATCGTGGTCTGGCACCATCTTCCCGGACAGATCTTGCCTATGAACCATACAGCCACCAGGGTTAAGATCATGAGTCAGACGGAGAAGTCATGAGTGATACACTAGATTATTGGTACGATTGTAACTGCTAAGATTGTTTCGATGATAGGATCCTGTAACAGATTGAGGGGATAGCTGTACATTTAGACTTTCATTTTAGATTTATATACCGAAGCATTTGCTAAGCTTAAAGGAAAAAGACCAAAATACTTACGACTAAATACGCATTCCTCTCTTTTTGTAATCATACATGTGACATCCTTTTAAGACTTAGGAGCGAGATAAACTTCAAACTCTCCGCTTAACAACTCAAACACATCCTTTCGGTAAACATGTCTCCAAACCTATTGTTAACCCCCCAGTCTGTCATCATTTAAAAGACTTTGATCGCCACGAGTGACCTTGATGTAAAAGGATCGTCTTGTTGCACTTGCAAAGAGAACATGGGCATGCTCTTCACCACTGATTGCACCGACTTTCAGTCCAAGTAGTCATTATGTAATAGCATGCCTCAGTGCTGTTCAATTTAAGTCGCCAACAAAGAACTACTGAATTCTCAGAGTCCAAGAGACTGAGAGCGGAGTTGTGCAATGGCCATGTCAGGGGGAGTAGTCGGACTTCATCAGTAAGCAGAGTGTCAACATGTCACAATGTCGGAGAAATTATTAAGCTTTACAGGCCAGACCCCTGACTCACCTCACCGGCTTTGGCAACTCTCCACTGATTATGCCAGGAAAAGCATGAGGGCCTACCCACGAGTTAATTGAAACCTTATTGGTTCTGGCCACTTCAGAATCAGTTAATTCTTGATATTTCAAGTTGGACTTAAGTCAAGGCTGACTATCATCTCATGCATGACCTTGCCACATAGTGAAGCGCATAATGAAGCGTCAACGGGGTCTGACGAATACTGAATCACTCAAATACGAACTGCTGCAATGGGCCCTTATGGATCAAACCATAGAGTACTAGTGCCGACGTTTCCCAAGTGAGAGTGGCCATCCAGGGGTCATAGAGTGGCAAATTGAGTGCACTGGCTGTTAATCACTAATCAGAGGCGCAGCACGGATATTTACTGTCATGAACTAATCTTGAGTATGATTACAGCAAATGAACAACAGCTCAGTGGCCAACTGGCCAAGATATCTGTGTGGACCTCGTAAGCGGCAACGTGTCGGAGATGCCTTCACATCTGTCATTGAAGTTCGTATTTGTAGATGATGGTAGTTCCATGATAGGGCAGACACAGATGCAATGGAACACCAATGAACACTTTTAGCCAAATGAACTTTGCCGAAAACCAGGCCTCTTCTTCCTTTGAGCACTTAATATCTCAATCCCCCCAAAAGGTTCCATCACTACTACTCTGTTCAGTCTGTCTTGTTCTTGGACTATCCTCTTTCCTTGCTCGCTCTGCCACAAGTGAGTTGTGAGTAAGCCTGTGAGTAAATGGGTTGCTAGTTCTCTTGAAGCACATGCTCTCAAGGCACATTTGACATGAATATCTTTCTTCTTGTCCATTCAAGTCCTTTTGAGTACAATCTGGCACGTGCTGCTGAAGCCGAGACATCTCGATGACAATAAGCCCTAAAATCCTTCGCATATCACTGTTCCCGCTCTAAATGCAGATCTCTCCTGACTATGCCTTGCTAATCCCCGCTTCGTGTCTTAAATTGGCAAAAAGTATTTCAGCTACCTGCTTGCTTACTCTGTTTATCCAATCAAATAGTGGCAAGTCTTCAATCCCCTGATCCCAAATCCTCAGCTAAATTATGACCATGCGACACAATGTTCCGATAGTATTACGTAGACAGTGGAGATATTCAGACTGGGCTTCCACTTTTGAAGTAACGATAACCGAGCATCCTGGACTATTTGCCAAGTTTGATGAACATTGACACTGGATTTGGTGGTTGATCGGCAGATTTTGCTGTCAGCTCAGCATCGAGTTTCCTGATCTCCCGAGGCTTAGATGCTCTTCGTGGGGTAAAAAGGATCAAATCCCGACTCATTCCTTGAGGATAGTAATAGGCAGCAAGTTTATCTCGTCAAAGGATCCTAGATGCGACATTAACCCGTTAGAAGTGATGTCATTCATGTGGTACTGGGAAGTGAGTTGGCTGGAGACTCGGGCTTGGGAATCATTGGGTGCGCCTCTTGAGAACAGTGAAAGGAAGGCGTATATAAATATCATCAACAGACCATCTTTCTATGTCTCCTCATCAACCACAACCATTATTGAGCCTCAACAACCCAATCAAAACAGACGCTCGCCAACCCGGTATCAATATGCATTCTCCCCGTAACACTCTCTTCGGCCTTTTGGCTGCCTCACTTTCATACACAGTCACAGCCGAGCATCTCCGCGTTGTCTGGTCCCAAGGTGACTTCTCAACCATCTCCGGACCCAGCGGCGGAAGCCAAAGCGGCCACAGCTCCGGCTTCACAATCCTCAAAGACGACGGCACTGCCATCTACAGCAAGGCATACCCAGCCGACCACTCTCCCTGCTACAACACCGGTGATGGACGCGAGTTCACTTTCGGTGGAGATTGCTGGACCAAAGAGCGCAAGTTCCGCTGCAAGTCCTCGTTTGCTGGTGACCCCGACTCTTGTGAGGTCAAGGACCAGGATGGAAACAGTCTTGGTACAGGAGAGGGCAAGACTGACACGACCTTCATTGGCATCGCTATCGCACAAGACTCTGCGTGCGTTGTTGAGTTCGATACTGATGATGATGAGGATTGCCCTAAGGATGAGGACAACAACTTGGGTGTTAGATCTGGTTAGCTGTCATCAGCCAGCACCGAGGGCATTGAAGTGCAATATCTTTTAGTGTAAATATGTGTTCCTCGATTTCTTTTCGGAGGTGTGAGTTCGTTGCCCCTCCATCCAATAGACCTTGGCTTGCATCAGGAATCTTGCCTTGTGTGTTTTCTGTATGCCTGAAGCTTGATCATCCTGACGGAGAAGCAGCAGGCAGCCCTGCGTTATATACCATTAGAGACCATCTAGCCTTTCAGCCAAAAGTTGTGTTTTTAGGCACCAGTAAGAGGCACCGGGAAGGGCCTTTACCTTTATGTTGAGGCTAAAGCCTGTTTTAAACTCTCGACCTAACTCCAACCATGTAGTAGACCGGGTAGAGTCAAACGACTTGAGCCTCTTGCACATGACTCGATTGCCATGTCAAAGACACTTCGATACTCTCATATGATGACAGCGGATTTTTGGTGTCTCATAAGTTGAGATGGTCACCAATGAACACGATCATGTAACTCGCGCGTAGAGTCTGAAAGGACGGATTTTGGTCTTTTATAGGATGTATTTATTAGCCACACTCTCGGCGGGCAGTATTGGTCGCTTTACACAGCCAATCATGGGCTTCGAAATATGCCAAAACAATACTGCTGCCACCAAAGGTTGTTTATGTAGCCATCGACCTACTGACTAATGTCCTATCGGAGGTTCTGATAGGGCCGTGAGAAATTCTAAGAAATCACTGCCGAAAAGGTAAAAACGTTAAGTATTCTTAAGTTCTCAATTAATTAAAGGCCATTCGCTAGGAGTAACCTTGTCCCCAGAATGGATGGATTACTTTCCACTATAATTCCACGTACATAAAGTAAATCCCCCTTACAACTATAGAGTTTCGGCTCATACTTGATCAGGCGATTTATGGAGAATTCTACATACAAAGAACTTTCGATCAAATAAACAAGAATTTGTCAAATGCTGAAGACTAGGAGTCGAAATCAGTCATATTTTTGGTTAATCTAGGGTTGTTTTGAGGGAGTATTGATATAGTTTGGTAGAACTCAACAAGCTTGATTGTCAGGAGTTTAAGGTAAAGTGTTTTAGGAAGCGAGGGCATTATAAATAAGTTATCAGATGCACTCGCCTTCTTTCTATCTTTCTCGATCTTTATTACTATTATCATCACAACTACAAGAAAGCAGGACAACTAGCCCAAGACATCCAGGAAAAGCTCTCGCGGACAAATCTCCTTAAATACTATTGTTCACTGAAAAGTCAGTCAACCCTACCCTTCGCCACCGTACCTCTGGTCACATCAGAGCCCCTCTACTCGCTCAATGCTCCGACGTGATATTGACATTCCACAGCCAACACCGGGTTTTGACCAAATTCTCCACGAAAATATGCGTGGCAAGAAATGTGGTTCTTTGGATGGGAGCCCACCCCCGTCGTACCGCGGGGGTTTGGAAGATGAGGACAGTGGCTGCAGTGAAGATCTGGGGATTTCGACGTTGCATGGGTGCGCTCCAGATGTTAAACCCGAGATGGACGATCAACATAGGCCAATCTGGGATCAAGATAGCCATTTCGACAGGTATGGCCAGTTTGGAGCTGTCCCGTATGACTACGCAGTCAACACCCGATCGTATTTCCAGCACGTCCCAAATTCCTACCCACCGCCGGCCTATGACCATATCGCTCCCTCACAGCTCGATTCAGAATCAGATGTATTTAACGACGATGCACAAGTCAAAACAGAACCCAAAAACTACTACCATGCTGATGCTATACTGAGAGAATTGCAGAGAGTACACATGGTAAATGCGCAGCTGAGGACAGAACTGATGATGAGGATCCAACATCAGTATGCCGTATGCTCGCAGTCCGTGGGTGTTGTCCAGGGGCAGCTGAGCCAAGCAAAGAAGTCGATCGAGCTCTGGGGTGAACAGACTGAAACAAACACGAAACGACTCGAGGCTTTGGATGGCCGATGCCATGACCGTCACATCGATGCACAGGGCTCGATCAAAGAACTCAGCGATCTCATGATATCAGACATCAAGGAGCGGAAGAAGCTCAGACATTGCCTAGAAGGAAAGAGCTCGATTCAAACCACCTGACTTTTGAGATATGCTATAGGCAGTGAGAAATGCCACACTACTAAGTTTAGTGAGAAATACAGACGAATCTGGGGCCAGAAAATTTACAAGAGGTTGATTAGACAGTTGGGGTTGGGACTAAGCGGGAGTTCCTAGAATTTTCGTATAGCAATTTCTTTGGCGGATTTAATGCAACCATTTATTGTGGGAGAGAAGTTCCCACAAACATCGAACTCTGACTAATAAGCAAGACGTGATTATGTTAAGATTTTGTGTGCCTGATATCAATAATGGTGTTGGAAGTCTAGTTGATCTGAAGGCGAGTGGCGTTTGTGGTAACTGGGCTAAGGCCTTCCTCTTCCTGGCATGATTGGGTGGAAATCACCACAACAAAAACGCATGAATGTTAGCACAACTGTTGATGAAGCTTGACTTGATTAAAGGGGAGAAAGCCTATTTAATAATTCCCTTTTTCATGACGACAGACCGTCAATCCACATTACCTAATCAACAAGGATCTTGCTTACGCACCCCAATTCAGTTTAGGTAGAGACGCAGCAAAGATGAAACCTGCTTGACGTTGCAATTGACGTTGCAATTTCCCAATAAACAAATTGAGGTCATAATCATCGCAATGTCTGGGCATCAGAAGTCCACGGGCGGAGGCTCATCCCCAGTTGAAGTAACGTCGGCGTCGGATAATAACCCCGTTCAGATTATTTTGACTCCGCCTACGCCAATCATCTCCACTGGCAATTTTGACCGACGAGGGCAAGACACGTTCAAGGAGGTTCTCCCTGCGATGTCTGAGGAGAAAGAAGTTGTTCAGAAGACGGACGGATCTGACGAGAAGGAAGCATATGTTGTAAATGAGGGGCATGATGAGAAGCAGGTCTATATACCCGCCACGGAGAAAGAGGTTTATGACCATGGGCTCGAGAAGGAGGTCCACGACTTGAGGCTTCATGATGGACATGATGAGAAGCAAATCTACGACGCAAGCGAACGCATTGCTCAAGCGCAGCGTATCAAGTCACCAGAGAAAGAAGTTCTCCTTCAAACAAGCCACGAGGATCACAAGGGGCTCTACCATCCAGATGGCTCAGCCCAGTCTTTACCAACCCAAGACAAAGAGAAGGAAGCCTCTATGGCGGATCAGAGATACAACAGTAACACGGATGAGCGCAGAGAGAGCGTCTCAACCGCATCCACCGAAACATCAGAGAAGAAAGATAGCGCAGCTCGAGGTTACTACCAACGCCAAGTCAACAAGTGGAACCAAGCAGTCGACAAGAAGAAGAAAGCATGGACGACATTCACCAACAATTCAAGTACGGCTATGACAGAGAAGGCCAATCAAATCGACAAGGGATTCAAGGATCGTTGTACGGCGTTCGAGAATGGTACTACAGCCAAGTTGAACCAGCTTGATAGAAGTATCAGCGACAGTGTTGACCGGGCCGGAAAGAATGTCAACACCAAAGTTGCGAATTGGAAGACGGGTATGGGGAACATGAAGAATCAGAGTACGAGTAGTGTCAAGACATTGGGATCTCGGTGTCAAGTTGGAGCGAAGGAGGGGAAGTCAGAAAAGGTGACGCAGTGATGATTGGAGTTCAGTCTCGATTTCAGTTCGGTCTCAGCATTTGCTTCTGGTTAAGTCTGCTCATATACGATAGCGCACTCTTTAGTCTCAGCATTGTAACATATCCATTCATTATCGCATCCTAATACCACTCAAGTCCGTCATATGTTCCATCCAATTTCCCGTCATTATCAAGCTTGATTACCGCCTCTTTGGTCCTCCTTGTCATGAGCTTAGGGTACTCGGGCGATGTAACCGGAGGCGCTGGCTGGGTTGTATCCTGACGAATCCAAGCCACACCGCGGGCTCCATTAACGGTTTTGACAGCATCGCGCAGGGTAGCTATGTCGGATTCTTCAAAGGCTCCTCCTAGCACAACGGCACAGGGAGCATTATTGTAGTTCCCGGAGCCGATGGCGCTGCTGTCAGGATGAGATGGTGGACTTTTACCGGCAAGAAGAGCTGGTATGATGACTTGTCCCGAGCCTCCAGGTAAAATGAATTGAACGACTGATGGTATTAGTATTGGAGGTGTAGTGGTGCTATTTTCTACCTTCAATCTCTGGCTTGAGAGCTGCAATCACTCTTTCACCGATAAATTCAGTTTTTCCGCAGAGGATGATTGGGATCGGGCTCGTTTCCGACATTCTGGTCACTATCGAGATGGAGTTTTAAGGGTAAGCAGAAATAGAATTGACCCTGTCTGGTTGACCGCCAGAGTTGTATTTAAGCCAGGTTCAAGCCTAGGCCAGACCCCAACCTAAATGCTGACGCGACATGATCATGAGGGGTAAGACCTAGGCTGCAAGCATAGAATAGTATGCTTATTATTCTGCTATTTTAATTATTGAAGCTATTCATGAATATTCATGTGCCCGCACTGTGAATACCTCGGGAATTCTCCTAGAGGAGCCTGTTGGTTTCGGATCAAAGGACCGCCAAATGCCGAAGAAGAAAAAAGACCTCCACTGTAATTACCGCCCAAAGCGCTGGGTACTGTAGATCAGGCTGATCAGCGATAATCAAAGCCACAAATACGGGCCTCAGTGAAAAAATTCTACTGGTCTCAAATGACGTTGTTGGCGATCGACCCATCGATCATTTCAATCATGACAAGTCATCGAGTGCGTGCAAGGGTGAGAAAAGGAAGAGATCAGCTGGAATAGCTAAGACTTGGCAGCAAGGGATAAACGTGCGTGCGATGATCACTCCCCTTGCTGTATGTATGTCAGACGCAAGGGCCGTCCGTGTGTGATATTAAGCCACGCGATAATCAGGCCTGTCAAGGGGGAACAACATCTTCATCGGAGGGTTTATTTCCTAGCGACGTTGAGCGCTTTGACTCGGGTGTCTTGTTATGGTTAATGAAAACGCTAACGACGGTCATTAGCATGTCAATTGACTCTTTACACTGACGCTTAACGGCCACTGGTGACCGTTCTATTGCCAAATCGGTAAGCAGTTCGTCTGGCGCTTTACCTCGTAGGAAATGACATATCGTGTCTCACTCCCAAATCGACGTGTTCTGCCGATTGGCGTTACACCCCGCAGCCCTGCAGCGAGCCAAGTCCACTGAGAAGTGATGGCTTCGGCATTCTTTTCAGCTTTCCTTTTGTCAACTGAAGTGGAAGACTTCTGACTCATGTACCAATACAGGCGTACGTCATCCGTCTACTAGCGACGCCTCGTCCACGATAGCGTCGTGACGGGTTATATTCCACTAAGAAGTTAAACTGCGGCACAGTGAAGCTACTAGCCACTGGTAAGAGTACCCGGCTCAAGATCACCAGTTAAACTCGTCGATACGATTATGCATCGCGATCCTTTCCATGTCAACGGCGCTGTCCAATGTAACCATGTCGGTAGAGGCCAGAGTTCATGTCAGGAACACACTAGCTCAACCCGCTAAATTAGCTCTCGTTAACTTCCGTCCCCAAATGACACTCAGTTCGCGATCTTCAAGAACTTCCCCTTTCATAACGATCGGGACCTGAGCGTTGGAACTCAAATCGCCATTGGATAGTAAAGATTGATCGACCAATTCCTCAGAAAAGATTGGCGTTGTGTCGAAAATGACGGCTCACACTGCATGGGCAGGGGAGTTAAGTAGGGATGTGATACGATACGGAACGAAACGAAACAAAAAGCAATCAACACCCTTTCTCCAGGCGTATACTAGCCACTTAACGGAATAGGTCATTGTCTCATTCTTGCTTTTCCATCTGAGTCGTGGCTTATCACACATTCGCGCTACCGGCCGGCTCTGCATCATAGTCAGGTATTAGGACACGGTCCCTTTGAAAATGCAGACTCAACATCTTAACCTCGTCGAGGACGAGATGGATTCCCAACCTCCGCCCATTCCGCTACGAGCACAAACACCAAGACGACAAGTTACGACGAAGCAGAGGTATGACATGTTCCAATTGACCAATTGTGGAGAGACATTGACGGTTTAGCTTCGAGACGCAGGATTTAGGCGACGGAATGGCAAACTTCGACCCAGAGCTTTTACAGGCACCGTCATCGAGAGCCTCGAGCCGAGCCATGTCGTACCGAACGCAAGAATCGCAAATATGGTCACATAAAGACAGAGATGCATCGTCAATCTCGTCCGTATACGTTCCTACACATCTTCCCGCGCTGCAAGCAAAAGGCGCTGGCCTGGATCGTGATGGATTGGAGCCATTGACCGAGGAGGAATATGACCCCGCGTCGTTCGACCTCGTCGTCCCAGCGCATGCGATGGGAAAGCAGTATACCCTCGAGACACAGTCCGAGCTGCTTTTCTCTGTGAAGCATCTGTCTGTCATCTTCGACGACCCTGTTCTCCTGCAGCGCTTCACGAACTACTTGTCTGCGTCGCGGCCAAGTTCGGTCCCCCTCTTGACATACTACCTCGACACGCTCAAGGCGATGAAGGCAATCAACTACGCCAATTCACTGACGGGATCGCTCAGGACAATTGATGGCCATGATTTCACAGCCGATCCTGTCACTGCGACTGTCAACGAGGCCTTGGCGAAGCGGGCTACTGAGGCTTTCCAGGCCATGGTAAACCATGATCTACCTGCGTACATCACCCACACATATATCCAGACTGTCAGCATTACAATCAAGAGAAGGATAACGGACACGCTGGCGCCTCAATTGCGCGATCTGTCGGAAGGTCTGGCAGAGGTGTTCTGTTTGACAGACCCTTCGAGATCCGACAACCCAATTGTTTTCGCAAGTGAAGGTGAGTTACCCATCGATGTAAACGTGCCGCAAATGCTAACATGACCGCAGAGTTCCACCGAACGACTCAGTACGGAATGGACTATGTCCTCGGCCGCAACTGTCGCTTCCTTCAAGGCCCCAAGACGAACCCATTCAGCGTCAAGAGGATCCGCGACAAGCTCGCAGCTGGCCAAGACCACTGCGAAACCTTCCTCAACTACCGACGTGATGGATCCCCGTTCATGAACTTGCTCATGGTCTCTCCGCTGTACGATTCTCGCGGCGTTGTGCGATACCATCTCGGTGCCCAAGTTGACGTCTCCGGTCTCGTCAAGGAATGCGCTGGCTTGGACTCGCTGGAGACACTCATGGCGGATGAGAACCCCGAGAACGAGCGCTACCCTGGCGAGTCGGAGCAAAGAAAGAAGGATGAGGAGAAAGATGAGTTCCAAGAGTTGGCTGAGATGTTTGATCTCGCGGAACTCAAGGCCGTGCGCGAAGTAGGTGGTGCGTTTCACCGCACGCATCAGCAAGATGTTCGACAAACAGATACAGTTCCTGCGAATTGGAACAAGCCGCGCCTGGTCTTCCGTGACGACGCCACCATCAATCGACGCCCTTCAGATCCCGTCCTCCATGACACAGCCATGGCAAACTTTGGTGGTCGTCTCAGCGGCATCTACAAACACTACCTCCTCGTCCGACCCTACCCCAGTCTTCGCATCCTCTTCGCATCGCCGTCCCTCCGCGTGCCCGGAATGCTACAGAGTTCATTCCTCTCCCGCATTGGCGGCTCAGACCGCGTCCGCGAAACCCTCACCCAAGCCTTCGCGGGCGGCAACGGTCTCACTGCCAAGATCCGATGGCTGTCAAAGGCAGAGGTACAGACTAAGAACCGTAACTCTCGCGCCATGGATCATTCTGCCAGTGGTGATGGTGGCCAAGCTCCTCCTGCAAACCAGGGCCGTAATCGCTGGATCCACTGCACGCCTTTGTTAGGTTCAAATGGAGCTGTTGGTGTTTGGATGGTTGTTCTTATTGATGATGAATCGGATCAGGCTTTTATCCGAGGTTTGAGAAGAGAGGCTCCGCCGGTGCAACCGCAGCCTGTTCAACACCAGCCTGCCCAACACCAGCCGCATCAGTCACAGTCGTCGCATGAGCTGTACGGTGAAGATGATAAGATGAGTCTGAGCAGTTTTGCAGCCGCACATAGGAATCTGTGATGGAGGTGAAAGATCTGGGCTTGTCAGAGTAGATTTATGAGCGTACGAGTATAAGCCTGACACTTGAGGGCTATATAGTCATATTAATGATACCTTCTTTTTTTCTTTCTTTTGTAAAACTTCCCTCATGCTGTTGGGGTCTTCGTTGAACGTCTGATGAATACCCATGAAGCTCATGACCCACCACGCACCAACTTCTTCTTATTCCCGTGAATCTCTATACGAGACTACGTCAGAGACGCTTCCATGGCATTCCCAAACAGATTTAGTGAATGCTTTGACAGTTTTGACAGCTTATGCGGCCCGTCCCGGGCGGGAAGCCAGCTAACGTTATTCTAGAAGCTGGAATGCAATGTTTATGCTAAACTGGTATGACCTAAGCGGTGATGAGTTCTGAAGGGCGCCGGCGACAAAGTCGTCTTGGTTGATTCCAAAGACAGCTCTCTTACAAATAAACAATGTCTACATACCGAGACTCGCCCGATATGACCGACCTGACTTCTGCTGCAATTGTTCACTAATCAGTGTCATTACCCAATTCCGCAGCCTTCGGGGACCTCCAATTCATATCTTGTCTATTGCCTTGTATAGCCTTCGAATCGACTTCGAATGTCAATCAATCATCATCGCGCCAAGTCAAACACCATCATCCTCCTGACACGTGGGATTGCGACATATACCCCGCGGATGGTGATGGAGCCGTATGCCTAAACTGGAAAGGAGCGGCGATGATATAATGTTAGTGTAACATGCGTATTCAACAAGTATAAAAGGTTTCATGTAGATGCCACCGATTCCGTTTCCAAATATCCAATTCCAGAGGAAGAAAAAAAACCCAACCTCATCAAGCCTTTTATCAACACACTCAAGCATGTCTTCTTCAATCGTCCCAGAGTATGAGGCTGCGAATCAGCAGTATGCTGCAGCTTTCAACAAGGGAGATCTCGCCCTGCCTCCATCTCGGTATGTTTTCTGAATGATACAACATATTCAACCAACTAATCGATCGTAGTCACGTCGCTGTTGTTGCTTGCATGGATGCTCGTCTCGACCCAGCTCAGGTCCTCGGGATCGAGCTCGGCTCCGCTCACGTAATCCGTAATGCTGGTGGTCGAGCTACAGATGCTCTTCGCTCTGTCATCATTTCACAGCAGCTTCTTGGAACCCGCGAGATCGTTATCGTCCATCACGTATGTCTCTGCTGTCCAATAACGGAATGATAAACTAACAAAGCCTAGACCGACTGCGGTATGCTCACCTTCTCTGATTTGGATCTCAAGACAAAGGTTCGTAAGGATCTTGGTGAAGACGTCGATCACATTGCCTTCCTCCCCTTTGGAGACCTTGAGCAGAGTGTCCGCGATGATATCGCTTTCTTGAAGAAGAGCCCTCTGGTTCTCGATGTTCCTGTCACAGGCTACATCTATGATGTCAAGTCCGGCAAGATCAACAAGGTTGATGCTTAGATTCAGCCAGTGAAGTGAGATCGTTGGGAGTTAGGGTGTTAGTGGGGTGAGCTGTTTGGAGATGATACCAGGTCGTGGCGTTGTGAGGCTGTGTTCAAGATGATACCAGAGAGAGTACAGATAGTAATTTATTATTATCTTCTCGTAAGGAGACTTGATGACCGTGATAGGGTCAAAAGATCCAAATCCAGAAAGGTAAAATGAGCCCAGCAGGCTTCTAGTTGAAGTTTAACAAAAGGAATGTGACAAATGAGACAGTAGGTATATGATCCATGATAGATCCATCACTTGTCGACATGAAGGTCTTCAATGATCTTGTCAGCGGCTGCAAGAGCGAAACAAGCAGCAGTGAGTGTAGGGTTACAAGCATTCTGGGTAGGAATGACACCGCATCCTCCAAGAACAAGGTTATCAATACCCCAGGCTTTACCGTTCTTGTTGACAACACTGTCAGCTGGCGTGCTTCCTGCGCGGTATGTGCCGCAGATATGAAGGGCGGAACCGGGAGCAAGATACTTGGGCTCTGCACCAGGAAGAAAGCCGCCAAGCTTTCTAGCTACCTCAATCATGCTGAGAGAAAGGTGTTAGAGATCATTTCTGAGCTACTCATAAACGCAGCGGAGGGGTTTACTCTGTGATCATTCGCTTGCAGCGCTCCTCGGCCTCCTCGTCCAAGACAAAGTTGAAAGTTGGCTGTTTCAGAAGGTCAGCCCAAACACTCAACGTATGATGAAACTTGTTTCCACTCACCTGAGGCATTCCAAACTGGTCCTTTGTCTTGTTAGAGAATGTGACGTAGTTTTCTTGGTCAGGTTTCATGTAGCCAAACCAGCGCAGATCGACTACAAGGCGTTGATCGATGTTGGATGGAACCTCTCCATAACCGAAGGCATCTCGGTGAATCTGAGTGTGCCAAGGATACTTCTCGGACAGCGGGAAATAAACCTGAGGGTCTGGGTCGTTGAAAGGGAAGGGAAGGGGATCATTTCCATGGCTTTCTCTGTGCGCTTTGACGACGTCTTCGCCCTCGACACTATTGACCAATTTCCTATCAAGAACAACTTGACAGAAGGCCATCGGCTGCTCAGTCAGGTAGTGGCCCTGAGAAATGTGCCTATTAGCTTGCTGTCCGGATATATGGCAAGAAATCTTACCAAAGCTGGAAGTCTTGACTTAAGTCCAGACTTGTGGAGGATACCGGGAGTGAGAACAGCTCCAGCACAAACAACATACTTCTTAGCGTGGATGTAGTACTGCTGGTTCGTTTCAAGGTCATTGATCAAAGCCCAAGCAATTTCACCCTCGGGACCCATCTCCAATTTGTCGCACTGAGTGTTAGGTCTCATGTCAAAGAGCTGTTCCTCGCACTTGTAAAAGTACTCAGGTTTAGATAGTTCCCCAAGAATGGTAGCAGTGCAAGACCACTCGACATATTCCTTGTTATCGTGGTTTCGCTTACAAGCCAGCGGCATGCTCTTCATCTCACGGTCGGGGTAGGCCTCAGTAAGGACACGCTTAACCAGCTTCTGGCGGACAGAGTCGTCAAAAGCATCGTCGGTCTTGGTAAAGAGCTTTTCTGCCCGGCCATAGAGAGTGTTCCACTCGCCATCGCTGAAAAGGTCAGAGCGCTCGATCCCCTTGTGTTGTCGAGGAGTGCAGCATGTCCAGTGAGATCCCATACCACCGACGACACGAGTCGCAGCTGCGGCGGGAAGGTTGCCGTAAGATTTCTGGTCTGGGTTCTGGCCATTGAGGACGTAGGCCGAGTCGGTAGGTCTCTTTGCTTTAGCATAGTCCCTATTATGAGAGGGAATTACCTTACCGTGGGGCCCAGGAGGCCGGTTCCATGACAGGTCGCGCTGTGTTGGTTGGCACAGAGAGTGGGTGCAGTTCTCCCTAGGCACACTATGAGTTCAAGTCTCTCTAGAAGGTCAAGTAGATGTACCTTAACAGTGCTAAATGCAATATCAGTCTTTGGAAGCCCTACCACATTGGCTGGGATGAACTTACTTGGTGAACAAGCTGATATCCTTCTGAACTGCAACGCTGTTCTTCTTATGATCACCGATGCGTCGAGTTTCCCTGATTCACTATGAGCCACTATGAATATGTTCATGTTGACATAACTCACTGCTGGCCGATATCGATCATCGTAACCTTGATGCCTTTCTTGACAAGGGTATGGGCGAAGGTGGCACCGATTGGGCCAGAGCCAACAATGAGAACACCAGTCTCTTCCCAACGAACGCCGTCGCTGGCAGAGTTAGGACTGGGGGTAGGCTTATGGACCATGATTGCAAAAGAGTGACCGAAAAGAGTGTCGAGAGGCTGTAAAGAGTATTTTGGAGGGTGTAAAGAGCTGATGGTGGTCCATAGTGAGACTGAGAGCAACCTTCTTATAGATTTCAACCATCATCCTTCAAACTTCATCCCTTGTGATGCTCCCCAACCGGAACTAGAATATCAAGGCCTACGCCCAGCTGAAAATGTGATTGAGGAGTACGAGTCGTCACATATCTGGAGACCCGGCAGCGCTGGCACATGGATAGACCTCACAGCGAAGAGCGAGACTGTTGAGAAACCCATCTCTCTCTCACCTTTGCAAGTGAGTCCAATTCTCCCTATCGTCCGGGCAACTCGAGCCATTCATTCAACCTTCTCCGAACAGAATACCCCAGGGAAATGCCAAGGCTATCGGGGGCTGGCTGAGAGGTGAAACACTACACAAAAAAAGCTGGTGGAAATTACAGACCGAGACAGAACATTCCGAATCGTATCCTCCTAGGATTCTAGGGCAGTCCATGCTTAAATTAGCATCACCTAACGGCCTGATATACGACCCGTGTCTCAAGTATTACGCGTACCTTTCTTCATCAGCCTCAGCTGTGGCGCAACGGCTTCAAGGGATCTGAATATCTTGAACAGACTTTACCTAATCAGGACTGCATTTGAGACGTTCGGAATTCCACCATTAGGATCAAGCAGCGGGGTAAGGGTAGCATCAAACCAAGAATCTACTCTTGCAAAAGAAATCATGGCATAAGAACTTTTGATAGCATTTAAAAGCTGAAATAATGTTCCTGGAGCTTATAAAGACCTAACCAAGACCGGTATGTCATGACTCGAATATCCTTCAAAAGAGCGTCCAGATTTGCCTCCAAAAACGAATCGTAATACAAGCCATTGTTAGGCTTGCTCCCGATTTTGGTAGATAGGATTAGTAGTGAAACCCAAGTTCAGACTCTGCCAATTCCACAGCATGGCAAGGTCACCCAGCTCAGCCTCAGAGATTGTCTGCCATCCCATCTCGAGCTGGGGCTGCCCAGGAGTAAAGCTCTGCATGTCACCCGTAATGTCGCTGGGCCATGAATCCCCATTTGGCGCAGTGGGGTTCATCTGCTGGGCGTAGGTGTAGTTCTGGAACTGGTGGTCCTGAAAATCCTGAGGAAACTGCATTAAAGGCTGCCGATCAGCCTGCATTCTGCCAGGAACCACTGGGGGCGGGTTGTTGTAAGGTTGGTATTGGGGGAGAACATGCTGCACAGGTTGAGCCAACACCTGTGCCGGAGCTGGTACGACTTGGGATATCTTAGATATTGGCAGTCTGGCGGCTGCAGGAACAGTAATAGCACCATTGCTCCCAGGTGGTTGATCGAATCGACGCTTCTTGTGCGCATCAGCAGCCTGCACCCCGGCAGTCGACGGCAGTTTCTTAATCAGCCGTCGTAACACGTCATAGGGAGCTTTGGCTGTGCTAGTAGCGGTGCGCAGCTTCTTCAGAGTCGCGAAGGCTCTGGCGATAGAGCCGATAACTTCTTCGCGACGCGGCACGATACCGTCTTCAGCGTGAATAATGACTGAGCACAGAAGAGCCGCTGTGTCGAAGATACAGAATGGCACAAAGTGGAAGGTTGTGTCTCTAGTCCATACGTACTCAAAGAACCGGTGAACGGCTTCCATGAGACGAAGGGCATAGTCAATGCCTGTATCACGAAACTCGAGATCAACAGCAGGTGTCGTTGACTTCTTCATCGACTTGGCCATGTATCCTCTGAAAGGTCCAAGAGCAATGGAGAGGGTGCAAGTATGCATGTAGTGACGATGCAAGGCAATCCAAGGTAGATCCTCGTTAGTAGGGGTATTGGGATGATCCAGAGCATACTCGGGCGGAAAGGTCTTCATGAAGCCTTCTAAGATGGCCTGGTAGTCTCGAATCTCATCAGGCTCAGTCAGAATCTTTGGTGGACCAAAGCGTTTGAATATGAGGCTGACAAGTTCAGACTGAAGCTTGAGATGCAGCATGGGAGAAGCTGGATAGTCTTCGAGGGTCAGACTTGGAAGACCGATGTCACATTCCGCGCGGTCGATGAGCATTGGACGAGCCAATAATGATGAAACAAGCCTGTATTCAATTAGTATACACAGAGTTAGCTTTGCAGGTAGTGCTTACCAGTCCCAAGAGTCAACGATACACCACAGTCGTTTCTTCATCTCCAGCTCAAACCCTGGCAGTTGGCCTTCGGGCATTTTATGAAGATCTGGACAGTAGTCAGCACTGCGCTACTCAGTCACTAACCATCGACTTACTGATCATCTGAGCTTCTCGAACAACAGCACCGAGGACTTGCCAGCACTCTGCGAACCGCGCTTCAGCCTTGAACCAATAGCACGAGTGCAACAGGTACTGGACTGTGTAAACATGGCCATGGCCGACGGGGATGGCGCTGTGAAGCTCTCGAGCAGCATTGTGGTATTTCTGCGTCAGTTCCTTGACGGATTCACCGACATCACTTTCAATTTTGGCTCGATGCTGGCCGTCGACATGCTGCACAGAACAGGCGCAGACCATGAGTAGCAAGCAGGTCCATTGGACACCGCAAGGTCGACCTTTGGTGTAGTCATCCCACCAGCGGGAGTACTCCTTGCTGAAGTAGGGTGGGTACACGATGTAATAGTAAAAGTTGACGACATCAAGAAAGCTCTGGACCAGGGAATCTGCTGACTGTAAGATGATGATCACGCGACAGTATTGGTGGTCTTACCGACGACGTGTCTCGGTGGTAACACGTCTAAAGCACGCTTTAGCTGAGCGCTGTTCTTTGGGTCAAGCCTGTACTGCTCAGAAGGCTTTGTACTTCCTGACTGTGTGATGTGAGCAAACCTGCGACAGCAAACAAGGGAAGACTCACGTCCTGATCAAGCTTTGTCAACAAATGAAGACGACTGTATCCAATCGCTTCCAAAACATCGCCAACATCCGAATCACTCTCGTCATCCTCTCCCGCCTGATCTCTCTTTCTCTTGACCTCAACAGAGGCCGACCAAGCATCGTCACCAGAGCTAGTCTTAAAATCGTCCCTGAAACGGCATTGATCAGCCACTTTTCGCTTCTGACAGTTGTTACAGGGCCATTGACGGTTGCATTTCTGCTTCCTCCGATGACACTCTGTGCAGGCGGAGCGTAGGAGAGCTTCTGATTGGGAAAAAGCCTCTACAGAGGACTTCCGAGAATCATCGGGCATGGTGATGTCGGGATGAGTTGGACGTGCAGAACAAAGGGCGGGGCATCAGATCTTGGGTTCATCTAGATTTATGTTTAGTGATCTACGATCGACGGCTAGTCCCGATATGGTAGAGATCCGCTCCGTGTAAGGGGCTTCGGAGACGGAACAACGAGAACAGATGCAAGAATGTTTTTCCCTTAAGTGAGGCTTGTTATGTCTCAGTTGTTTGGTTGTACGCTACCTAGAATTCAAGGATGGTGGACCCCCTGTTTTCGATACAGGGGCTGAGTGAGGTTGAGCGGAGAGTACAGAAGAGAACCTAGCAGCTCGAAAAGAGGGGCAGTTGGCTTTGAACAGTGCAAAACAGGATTAGGCGTCACACAAGTTCATCCACGAAATGATAACGTAGAATTATATGGCCATTCTCAGTTTAATCCATTCTCGTGTCCTGGGATCCTCTCCGATGTGCTCTATTGGTGCTTGATCCAGACCCCGCGATGATGTAACACAAATTCAAAACATCATGGCTGCTTCTTTCGGAACCAAGCCAATCTGTTCAGTCTATTCTTAGCAACCAGAAGCCAGCATCCTCTCTATTCTCCAGATACGGCGGAGGGTCGGGATAGCTGTTAACAAAGGGGACATGAATGGCATGCAGATCCCCATCGGAAGTGCACCAGACCTGCTTCCAAGCTCGAGCCTTCTCCGGATCCGAGTCCACAGGTCGAGCATCTTTAGTGATATAATCAAAGATTTTCCCAGGTAGAGCAAAGCCGCACTCTCTAAACTTGGGTCTGCCCTTGACAAACTGGAGCAATTTGCCGAGAATTTCATTGTGCGCCTTCGGGTTCAAGATACCGCGCTGAATGTACTCCTTCTCAAACGATATGCATAGTCTCCGAAGATGAGGGAAGTTTGTGGGTGACAGGACATCTAGGACAAAACTCAACTGATCGGAATTTAGCTGGGACGGATGGGGTAGCCTGCGTACGGCGTTTGTGTGTTCGTCGTGTTGCCCAGCACAAGCTTCATTTTCTCTCTCGAGTAGCCACCTGATTTCAAGAGAAGTGACCGAAGCGAGCCTTTGAGAAAGCACTAGCTGCCTGATACGCGAGATCATCGCTTCACCAGACATAACAATCGTGTTGCTCGAGTACAGTAGGTCAACCATCTCAGCGTAACTGCCAGGGTCAGTCAGCATTCTGTACCTGATGTAGCATATCGCTCATTACTGACTTCTGACGACATGAAAGCAGCCAGCCCATCACGCCAATTTTTTCAGGCTCTATATCGCCATACTTGCAATCATCTGCCCAGAAATGCTGCTGTTCTGCTCTAATTCCTCGTGGCGTCTCTCTACGATGGCAAATAGAACCAAACCACTGCCAAGACTCGACTTTCTCGTCATCGGATGTATGCTTCTCTCGAAAGGACAAGCCCATATGAACGCGGCGATCACCAAAGGCCAGTCGCAGAATATCTCGTCGAATATTGGGAGGAACCTTGAACCATGGTGACTTTTGGAAAAGCGGAACCGGTCTCTGAACCGTCTCACTACCATCTTCATCTCGGAAGCCCAGCGGCGTCATGGCACGGGCCCGTAAATCAGGCAACAGCGGCATCTCGCTCACATGGTCTCTCCAATGAGGCAGAGAATCGTCCACCTCATCAGGCCACCAACAGCACGGAGAAGTTGGCGAATATCCAGGTGAAGCGGGTGAATATGATGGTGAAACATGTGTTGCCGCCACACTGTGTGAGGACGGAGTGTCTACGCGGTAAAAGTCCGACCACTGATGCGGTGAGAGATACGGTTCTTCTTCTTCTATCTGTCTCAGTGCTTCTGCGCCAGTCTGATCTCGTCAGGCGAAGGACAAGAATTGCACAGCGACGAACCTGTTTCCAGTGTTTCCGGCAGCTCTGGGTCTGGGACCCGTCCCGTCTCTGAAGAATTATCCATTGTTGCTCCTTGGAGAAATGTGATGATGGAAGAGGAAAAAGAATAATCATGTCGGTTGGTTGCCTGCTGCGTTTCATATGCTGATCAGAGACAGTGCACGTGCACGTGCATGTCCTGTCACGTTATGTAATCCAGAATTTAGGGTAGGGTACATTGAGAGTGATGAAATTTTGGACGAGATGAAGAATATGCAGATCATATCACCAGAAATAAAGGGAGTTGGTAAAGATGTGCTGTAACTTTGTATAAAAGATAAAAAAGGTCATCACTTGACGCAGCCAACTCAACTGAACAAGTATTCACTGAGGCCTCATACACTACAGCTTCGACTCGGGTTCTCTTGTAAGTGTCAGCCAAAATGCTTTCGTTTCGAGTGCTAGATTGTGGCTGCTTACTTGTACTCATTCTTCATCTCTCTAAGCTTATTCATAACCCTAACTGGATCTGTCTCTCCAGTTGCACTTTGAATATTGGGATCCTATTTGGTCAGACTGGGCTCTAAACAATTTTGATGTAAAAACTAACATGTAGTCTCATGAACACATTATGTTGCTAAATAATAGATGTTAGTCAAATGTTTTTAATCAAACCCTTATGATTTGTGCGCGACCTTTTCATGTCCAATCGTGTACTTGCCCACCGTGACAGGGTTCGTCTCGGCGAAGGTCAGAAGCTGCTGTACAGGTTCGCTTTGTGACACAGAGACTGCGAACCTGGCATTGCTTCGAGTATACTCATGACCAGGCTATATTCGTTAGTCTAATCCCTACACAATGTTGACCCTGAATAGGGCAACTTACAAAGACGACTGTATCGTCGGGAAGCGATGCAATATGCTTGTTCAACGCCACATGCATCTCCTCTGCGGTCCCCTCAAAAAATCTCCCGCAGCCTGTTATGTAATTGTGAGCAAACTATATTTCTCCCAGACTTGGAGCAACCTACCGCCAGTGAATAAGGTGTCGCCTGTAAAAACCGCCTTTTGGTCCCCATCTTGGAAGAAGAAACAAATACTATCCTGCGTATGACAGGGTGTATGTAAACTAGTTATGGTGATATTCCCAAGCTTGAATACCTCACCATGACTTGGAGTTTTCGTGACCCCTTCGCAGTCCTTGCCTCCAATAACTTCAAGTTTGGGGTCACCAAGTGCAGCCAGCTAATTCTTCTTGTTAGTCTGCATAGCCGAAAGAGACAAGACACGATACATACGATCTCTTCGTTACCGCCAGCGTGGTCCCAATGACTAGATGATATTAGTGTGAAGTACTGTCAACAGCGCTAACTGTGGAAGACTGACTGGTGAGTGTTTATTACAGCGACAAGATTGAGTTTGTTTGACTGAATAGCTGCAACGAGAACCGGAACGACCCTGGGGACCTTGTCAGTCGAATTTTAAGTAAGACCAGATCAATCACTTACTCTTCAGGATTTGCAGGGTCGATGATCAGAGCGTCGCGACTCTCACCATCGACAACCAGATAAGCCCAGTTGTCGTTGCTTCCCCGCCCTGCTAGGAATCAGCGACAAGAAGCAGCAAGTAAGCATTCATTAGGCTGTCTCATACACATGGGTATCGGCTGGATAAACATTTTGCACAGATCCTTGGGTTGATAAGATAAGAGATACAAGGCGATGGTGTTATCTCTAAGCAATGGTTTAGTGGTCCAAGTTATTTATAGTCTCTGTAATAATTATGTGGCTCTCCTGTTGAGCTTGTGACGAAGTTGCATCCATTCAGCCGAGGTACTGTAATTAGGCCAAAAGAGGTAATTTTTACAGAGGGGTTTAGGGCGAGGCGTCGCACTTCCGCCCCCGTCAGTGCCGAGCCAGGATTGAGCCAGACGTGATTGGTGTTCCAGGCTTATCAGCCGCTACTGAACTTTAGCTGTCAGCGTCGCCGACCGCTAATCTTCAGAGGCAGGACCCCTGAAACACTTATCTTCATCCAGTATAAGCGGCACAGTTAGGTAATCAGTCACAGGGTCGAGCCTGGCGCATTTTGCGGGGTAAGAGCACTGAAACTCGACTTTAACCGATCCTTATCTTGGGCTTGAACAGACAGAAACCCAACAACAGCCATGTTGTGACACTGTTTATTATCATATTCAACATTACTACGGGGCATCGAGATATAGAATTGAGGGTATTTTCCAATTTCATTATTGCCGATCCACTAGCAAATGTCTCCTCAGCAGTCCAGTCAAGGCCGAGTCGCCCGATCCAGGGGTGGTTGCGTAACATGCAGGTCAAAACATGTAGGCATCGGAACTATCCCCGAACTTTGAATGAGCGTACTCATCCATTTACAGGCAAAATGCGACGAAACAAAGCCAACTTGCAAGTCATGCGCTGCGCGCGGTCAAAAATGCGGTGGATACCGCCTGGACGTCCGATGGTCTACCAAGCATGAGAAGCGTATTCGGCCGCCGCAATCGCGACCTCGTCAGTCACCAACAGAGGGTTCACCTTCGGCACGGTCCACAGAAGCTCAATCAGACACACATTCACAGGTATCATATAGCTCAGACAAGGCATTCTCAGCGGGTAGAGGTTCTACAAGCTCGGCAGCTGCAAGCACGTCGGTCTTTCATCTCAACGGCATTGTCTCACCCTTATTTCCAATGTCTATAGACGGTAATTTCTTCTCACATCAAATGGAGCAAGAAGGCGAGGACGCACGTCATCCTTTCAGTGGTACCGACAGCGACAACCACGACGCCTACTCCCTATCATACATGGCGTCCTCTGTATCGCCCTTGCAGTGGGGAGACGACTTCTTACGGTCTGTTCCAGATGACAACGACCTAGTTACAGAAACCCTCTCTATTCCAGTTGGTGGCATGGTCTTCGATTTCAACATGCCCCTACCGACACTCGACCATGGTAGGCTGACGTTCGAAATGACACCGAATGCGATCACCTATACGCCATCTGTGCTCATCGAATACTGGTTTCGCCATGTCTGTTCTCTCTGGTCCAATTACGATTCTGATGTCAACCTCAACCGGACCATTGCTGCTGCTTTATGGTCCAACTGCGAGCTCGTTTATCTCAGTCTCCAGGCTATGTCGGCCGCCCACTTGTCCGCCAAAGTGCCAACGATGCGACAAACATCGATAACGAACATGAAGGCGGCGGCCGAAATTATGAGAGCTGACTTGAATACTGTAAAGTCTCATCAACTATTCAATTCAGTACCCACAAGTCTCTTGTTCTCTCTGATGGGAATTGGAACCAGCATCTGCTGGCTTAATGCCACTCAGCTGGGATTACCATTTCTCTGTGAAGCGAAAGCCATCCTTCATGCTGTCAACAAAAACAAGCACGCATTATCCGAAGAACAACGGCAACTGCTATCATTTTTCAACAAGAGCTGGCTCTACTGCGAAATGCTATTGTCGATGGTGACATCGAGCTGTAAAAGCTTAGAGAAAATGGAAGAAATGGGCGACGTCGAAGAAGCAGCTCCTACCACTGCGCCTGTGACGGCAGACCCAGTCGAGCATGTTCCGCATCCGTGGACTGGGGTCTCCAGCGACAGCTATAAACTGTTCATGCGGGCAATGAAGCTTTGTCACAAGTTTAGACGCAAGATTCGAAGACCGCAAGACATGTTTGCGTCGGCCAACATCAGCGCTGCTATGCAGCTCATTGAAGAAGCTGCCGTGGTAGAGAAGCAGACTTGGGATCTCGATGTGGAATGCCGCGAGACAATTGGAGAGACGAACGATAAGAAGACTCCTAATCAACACCTCTTCAGCGTTGCCGAAGCTTACCGTCAATCAACCCTGTTGCAATTGTACCAGACGTTTCCAGAACTCATCGTAAGACGACACGAGCTGGATCAATCACAGGCGAAGGATGCTCAAGCCTTGTGGCATAACTGGATTACTCCAGTCGCCCTGAACCTGGTGAACATACTGAAACTGTTACCTACAGACTCGGGTAGCAAAATGACCCAGCCACTACTCTGCGTCTCAGCCAGCACGGGACTCAGGCGACAACATATCGAAGTCAAGGCCACTACTCCCAGAGATGCTCCCTTCAGTCAAGGCGCTAGTCTGGAGGATTGCGACATGATACATTACCTCGACTTCGCTGGCCTTCACGATGAACTGCCAGAGGAGTCCGAACCGGAGCCAGATCCAGATGCAAATGCGGGAATCATGGCTGCCAGACAATTTCTTGACGAGCGTCTTGAGACTCTGAAGACCGTTCTCCCCCCAAAGCCAGTGGCAGTAGCGCAAGATTTGACCAAAGCAATTTGGCAAGCCTATGACACGGAGCAGTGCGCCAAGTATGCGACGCATTGGATAGATGTGATGGATAGTCGAAATTTGAAGTCGAACTGGGGATAGTGTAGCCCAATACGTATTTGTAATGATATGAGTGTACTTTACATTTGAAACTAAGTAATCATGTGTCCGGTACAACATCCTTCCTTCAATACATGCTCTCAATACTTTACAGCTTGGGTGGCTTGCAGCACGAAGAGTCACTCATAGCCGCCAACTTGCTAACCTTGTCAGTGGTATCAAATCCAGCCTTCTTAGCAGCCACTTCACTGGGAGTGACTGAGTAAGAAGGAGGCACGTCCATGACAGGGTTGCAGGTGAAGAAGTGACGAGGTCTGAGCAAGAGTGTAATTGGCTCAGCGGGCATGACTGGGAAATCTTCCGGAGCAGGGAAATGCGTGATACCGAACGTGTGCCAAAGGACGATATCGGTATTGGCGATGCTCTTGGTACCATCTCCGACCCATTCCCCAAGGCCCCTGGATGGCTCACCAGAGGTCTGAGCGACGTGATTACCAGCGGCCCAGAGCTCGTCATCCGCATCTGAGAGTGGTCAGCTTGATGCACAGATAGTCTGGTATAAAAAGATGTCTTACACTTGGTCACATGGACAGCATGACGAGCAAAGAAGGCTCTCTTCCATACAAGAGAACCCTCCTTGGGCATCAAGTTCGGCACGTCTCGGCTCACAAGCTTATACGAGACAGGCCTTCCGCTCTCAGAGTTAAGCTTGTTCTCATTGACAATATCCCAGGAGCGAGACGTAGCACCATTATAGTCCGTTATAGCCTGGCCTGTCGTCTCGAGTCGAGTGCGCTTAGCATAGAAAGCGTTGCCGTAGAGGTTGTCTGGGCTGCCAACCGGTGCATCAGAAGGTACAGCATCAACCATGTGGACTGTGTTCTGGTGTCCATCGACGCTGGGGTTGATACGGAGAAGGAAGAGATGCTGATGGTTATGGGCGTTGACACCTGGGTAAGGTTAGCCAAGAAGTCGCAACCGTCATTGGGAGACTTACCCTTCTTGACTTGTGTTCCGTAGCCTTGCAGATCCTCGCCAGGGTTCATGATATAGGTGTTGAGGATACCGGTAAGCTTGATGTCTGGCTGGATGGTGCCATCCTGATGGAACACCCACTGTGTTCTGTTAGTAGTGTCTTCTTAATACTTGGCAGATGCAACATACTTGAATGGCGTACTCATAGTTGGCAGCAGTAAAGATATGCTGAACAATAAGCTTTCGAGCACGTGTGACGATAGTTGAGCTATCCCGGAAGTCTGTGTGCTTGAACAGAATGCCATCGTCTTCCTCATGGATGCATATAGCATTCTCAATCTTCCTAATCTGACCGGTCTGGGTTGGGAGCTCGGCATCGAGATAATGAATGGCACCTTTATAGTTAGCTTGGTGAACTAGCTCAAGATGGGATTGAGAGGCAGAATACCCTTGCAGTCGCAGCCAAGGGAGAGACTGTTTGTCAAATATCCTGCACCATATTCGCCCAGATCGAAGGCATGCTTGCGATGATGAGGAGGCTCGGGGTGACCACTAAGTATTGGTGTCAGTGTGAGACTTATCAAGAACGGTGGACGACGACGTACTAGGGAACAACCATCTCGGAAAGAGACATGCGATAGAAGATGGGCCTGACGTTTCCTTTATCGTTGAAGGTAATGTTGTTGAAGACAATACCCTCACGATAATTGAAGCCAATATGGAACTTCCAGTTCTGCCACTCTAGCTCCCTTCCGTTGACATTGAACGAAACACCCTCGGGCTGCGAGATGTAAATCGGCTTCAAGTCCTTTCTATACCCGCCCTCTTTCTGGATATACTGATGATGGTAATCCACGGCCTTATTTCGCTGAAGAGGTCGTCGAATGCGAGGAATATCGATAGCGATGACCTCCTTCTTCCTAGGATCATAGATCGGGTGGAAGTCAAGGGGGTATTGGTATTGGCAATTGTCGACATCTGGGCGGAAGTACATTAGGCCCTGGAATAGGCGTGTGCTGCTACCGTATCGAGAGTCGTGGCTGATAGTCCATGGGTCGGCGTAGACTTTGTGCATCTCGTCTGCGGCGATTCCGCTGATTCGGCATTGTTCGATGACTTGGGGGTCCTTGCGACAGGCCTGTTCGACTTCGAGCATTTCTTCGACGATAAGCTGCAAGGAAGTCATCGATTAGCCATATCTCCAAGGTGCTTCTTGTGGGCGACCTCACAATAGGCTGTTGTCCTTCAGCGCGCTCCCACTTGGTGATCCTTTGGCTCTTCAAATCGACCAGGCCATCGTAAACATGGCCTTTGCCGTCTCTGGGATCAATGATGGCAACTTCTGCAACACGTCGCGGTCTGGCGCCGCTGGAGGGATTGGCAAGCCAGGCGACCATCTCAGCCTTGCGCGGCTCCTGGAGCGTTATGACGTGGAAGTGGACTGCATTGCCATGCTCTTTGCGCACAACAGAGATAGCGAGGCGAATTTCCTCGCCGCTGAGAGGATCGAATGGATGGGGGATTGAACCTGACATTGCAATGTGTATTGACTCAAGATGCTGTATCTGAACTTGGTCCGAGATGCTTCAATCGAGGGCCTTTGGCTACATCAAATACTTATTCAACAACGGCATGAATGCGACGGATAAACGTAATCGCAACTTGAGAAGTTCCAATCTTTGCCTATAATCAGTATGGGCTGATGTTTCGGATCTACAGACCCTAGCTCGGACTTCCTTTGGTGGATTATTGTACGGAATCGGGTGCTCGACACGTTCTACCACGATGGGCAAGCCGTCACCAAGTAAAGCTCCCCTCAGAGCTCTCCACCTCCGTCTTATCCCGTTCAGTATCAGGTGGGGAGCTACCGCGGAAGCTGGCTTAAGCTTGCATATCTCAACGCTCAACTACAATACGCAGCAAGACTAATCAGCCCCGCATGTCACTTGAAGCTTGAAGATAGGCCTACTCTAACTGTTCAACCATCATGAAGTTTACCCAACTGTTCCCTTCCTTACACTTGCCGAACTCGGTAAGTGCTGCCTCGGCAGATCGGAAGGGTCAATTGGTTACAGTAGCATATCTTAGCGCAAAACCTAGGCTAGAGTTGCCAATCACGGTTAGTAAGTGACCAGGATTCAACGACAACCGGGCATAGCTGGAGCAAGCATTTTGGAACTTGACTCGACACAATCTAAGTCTTATCATATGGGAAAGGAAGGCATGATGTGATGATAACAGAGCTCACGATCCAATGCTTTAGGGTGTGTCAAAGAAATGAACATCTGATGTGGAGGCTGGCTATACAGACTTGGAGGCCTAGTCTAGAAATTTGCTTTGCCAGTAAATCCTTCGTTCTGTACTAATTCAATCCAATAGTTATCAGGGTCGAGAAGAAATGCGACATTCTTCATCTTTCCATCTGTGAGTCTCTTCTTCCACGCAACGTTCAGTCCTTCCAACCGTGCACACGCCGCATCAATATTATCGACAGTAACACCTTTGCAAAGTCAGTTATTTCCACCATGGAAACAAGACGAATTCACTTACAGATATGGCCAAATCCTTGAGGCTGGTCGTTTCCATTATGCACCTGTGATATCATGTTCTCTCCGCCTTGCAAGATGAGAGCGAGTAATCCTTCACGCCGTGACAAATCCTCTGTTCCGGTGAAGGGACCGGCTGAAGGATACCCTAAAAGAAATGCATTTGAATTTTCGTTCTCGCTGTCCAGAGTTTTGATCAGCTTCATCCCGAGATTCTCTGTGTAGTAGCGAACGGATCGAGTGGCGTTGGTGACTCGTAGGGCGTATTGATTCTGTATGAATGTCAGTCGCGCTATGCCCTGATTTGAGAGGAGCATGCGGACATACAACACTGAACGAGTCAGGAGGGCTGGAACCCGTGCTCTCTTTTGGTAAATCCTTCTCCGTGATGCGTATCCAGTAACCGTCTGGATCAAGGGCAATCACCGGCTCGTTCTCGGGGGAGACATCCTGCTGGAACTTGTGACCAGCTTTGGCCAGCGTCTGGTAGGTGGACTTCACATTCGCCACCGAGATTGAGATATGAGAGAAGCCGAGATAAGGTTTTTCATTGCCATTGCTCACTTGATAACTGTCATCAGTCTCAGTGCCGTAGTTGTGAGTGAGCTCAATCAAGCCTTGACGATCGAAGGTGAACTTCCCATGAGACGGTGAACCCGGGCTGTCGACACCAAGGAAGTAAAGATCGAACTTATTCTCAGGAAATGAAAGCTTTTGGACAACGCTAAGGCCAAGAAGCTCGTAAAAATGGACTATAAAAGAGTTGTTATGTAAACCCTCACGAATTAGCCAATGGTGATTATACTTACTCGTTCTTCTGGGATCCTTCACGCGAATCCTGTTGGCTAAGGATGAGTATGCATAGGTTGAGTGAGCAGCCCAGGTTGAACTCACATCGCATGATTCAGCTTGTACGTCTTCGTATCCGTCTTTCGCTCCATGGGTGCCGACTCAAACGGTACTTAGCGTGGTAAGGCTCGCAATCTGATCTGAGCCTCCTATCCAGGTCTTTAATACTAGATGTGCATTATAGCGTGCTAGTAGTAGAGATGAATCGAGGTATTCAGGCAACACATACCATTTCCGGCATGGTGAATCTGGGCCACCGTGGGGCCAACATCAAGGGTCCCCCTTCCTGATAAAGTACTCAGCTTATCTCTCGGACCCTCAGAAAGCTTGTGAACGAGTGCAGTCCAGATAGTGTCACGAGCAGCATAAACCTGACCCCGCATGGACTAGATGCGATATATCACCCCGCAAAGAGTCTCCAATACTAACTATGGCCTGTCAGAGAAACTTGGCATCGCCAAGAGGATAGCGCTGATGCTTCTGATATCTTGGCATGATCGAAAGAGGGTAAGAAGGACATAATTCAAATATGTCATGAGTGGCTAATCATTCGATTTGCTGTTCTCCGTTGCCACTCAATACTAGTCCGGACGAAAGCAAAGGAATATGCAGAACATGCATGTCCCATTCTATCCGAGGTAAAACAGCCATTGTTACTGGTGCTGGAAGTGACATCAACCTCGCATTTGTTGAACCGGTTTTGAATGACGGATTCAATGTCATTTTTGCCGACCTCTCTCTGCGACCTGAAGCTCAGAGGATGGTCGACGGTCATTCTGGCGGAGCCGAAAGCAAGAGTTGAGTTGTTTTCCAGCAGACTGATGTGACTAGCTGGACTCGTCTCGAGTGAACTTTTGAAAGGGCAGAAGAGGAACTTTGGTGATATTGACATCCTCTGCCCCGGCGCTGCAGCTTACGAAACGGTATACACTCCATGTCTTCCAAGTCAATTGCCACTGACCCAGTTATATCACCTAGAGCTTTAGCAGCATCTTGGTACCCCCTTGGAACCCCAAAAGCAGGGATTAATGCGCGCGATGGCCAAGGTCGATCAAGTAGGCGTCCGCATTGCTGCAGTGGCACCAGGTATCATCAAGATGCCTCTCTTCATGGAGAATCCAGACAAACTTGCCATGATTGATAACAGTAAGGATATTCTAGTCGAACCTTCTGAAGTGGCCACCGTCATACTCGCCTTGATTGAGAGGGACAGCATCTGCTCAATAATTTACCAAGCGAGGACTGAACCCCAAGACGTGGAGATTAAGAGCGGTTCTATCATTGAAGTGACTAAACTGAGCTCGTGTTGTCAACGCATATCACGATCCGGGTCCTTCGGGTGCTGGGGCAGTTGGGTCCAACTTTGCCACTTCAGAGTACACTACATTGGCTTTACTATTGACTCCAGGATAGGGATAACCTAGTGTAGAAGCGGGCAGTAATCTCTGATCAGATCATCAGGAGAAATCATCTTTTAGCGGAGTCTCGGGCGAATTGATCCATATTAACACTTTTTAGTGCATGTATGTTCTAGTAGTGATCCCTATGAACCTCAATTAAATCCCGATACTGGAGCAGCTGACACACAAGCTCAGCGGCTGCTGGTTCGTAAACAAGAGGTTTCGAATGTCAAGGTCGGTCGGCCGGCAGGAACATCACGTGTGCAAATTATCGAAGCTACGCATCCAGTATCCCACAAGAGGCGGTTAGGTCGGAAGTTTGCTAGGCGTCCATTCAATCGCCGGAGCTCCATAACTACTGTGCTACGTAAAGCCACTTGCGATAAGCTACGGGATGTTTCACTCGGCCAGAGGGGATTCGAGGCACGAACCAACAGCAACTCCGTCAACTAAATCAACACGCGTCTAAAGATACCTCGATATCATATCTAATCGACGTCCGTCTCCATATGGCGAACGTAGATAAGTGGCCAAACCGTAAAGGGGTTCGCAATGCCGCTACTCCCAGCAAAGTAAGTCCAGACTGTGCCATCCTAATTGTGCCTAGTGCAACGCGTGGGTTACACCAAAGACCGCGATCTCCCTTCTTTTCCCCGCACGATAACGACCATCCCTGCACAAGCTTATCTCGGCACTCTTGGCCCTGGGGGAACTCCTTGGCATTCTTATCAGCTCCCTTGTAGTCTATGAACATTTCGTGACGAGGTTTATTTAAGATATATCCCATCGTATTGAATGTAGTCACTGTCGAGAGCTAATAGGACTCACATAGCTTAGGTTTTGGCAGATATCGCCAGCTATTTTCACCATGGCCGATCCGACTCCTCACCAGGTTACAGAAGGTCACTTGCGGCCGCGTCTGAGCAAGTTGACTATGGTTGCAATGACGTTCGCGATTCTCAAGTAAGCAGATCCACAATCCCCTTCGCAACCAAAGACTCAGTACCTGACCTGCACAGCACTTGGATCGCGATAGGTGGCACAATCGGTATCGTCATGCCGTCTGGAGGCCCAGTCGCACTTCTATACGGCTTCATCTTCTGCGTTGCTTGCAACTTTGCTCTAGCGTTTAGTCTTGGTGAGCTGGCAGCTATCTGGCCCACAGCAGGCGGACAATATCATTTCGTATACGCTCTCAGTAGTGAGCGATGGAAGAGGTTTCTGGTACGTCCGCATCTCCAGTAAGATAAGATGAGAAGAAGCTAATAATCTCAAGAGTCTATGCGCGGGATGGATCAATATTGCCGGCTGGCTCACCCTTGTAACAACCGAAGCGATCTTCTCCGGTGAGTCTTCCTTGTCAAGAGAATGAGGCGCTTGTGCTAATTGGATTCAGCCATGTTTATTTCTGCCGCTATTGTCGTCGCATCAGGGAGATCAACGCCAGTCGACTCTTGGACAACATACCTTGTCTTCCTCGCCATTATCACATTTTCGACCATCGCGAACATCTGGGGAAATTCGATCCTTGGACCTTGGAGCAACTTCGCTCGTAAGTTTTCACTTACGAAACCTGGATCATAGATTTCTAACATTATCATCAAGTCTACTGGTCAATCCTAAGCGTCGCCATCATCAGCATCATTCTTTTATCGATGTCAGAAAAGACCAGTGCCGAGTTCGTCTTCACGACGTTCAATAACGAGACAGGATGGCCAGATGGTATGGCATGGCTTCTGGGTCTACTTCAATCCGCTTTATCATTGATTGGGTTTGACGCGGTCTTGCATATGACTGAAGAAATGCCCAATCCTCAACTGGATGCCCCCCTTGCAATTGTCTATGCTATTGGCGTTGGCGGTTCTACGTGAGTGTCAAAATCCTGGCCAACGCAATCTGCGTGAAATACTGACCCGAACAGTGGCTTGATCTTCATCCTGGTGGTCCTCTTCTGTCTTACTGATGTTGACAAGGTGGTCAGCTCGCCTACCGGCCAGCCCCTGATTGCACTTTTCGACCAAGCCACGAACAGCCCGGCAGCATCTACCATAATAAGCTGCATGCTAGGTTTGTGTTTCATCCACGGCACAAACGGGTCTGTCACCACCACGAGCCGATTAATATACTCCATGGCTCGAGATAATGGCTTCTTTCTGTCGCGATATTTCAACCACATCAACCCAAAGTTGGATGTTCCGGTTCGCACGATCATCTTTACATATATCTTCAATGTGCTGTTCGGTGCCCTTTACTTGGGACCGGCCGTGGCGTTCAACGCGTTCATCGCGTCTTGTACGATTCTTCTGAACATATCTTACGCTTTCCCAATTTTCATTTTGGTTATTCGAGGCAGAGGCATCCTCGCTCCCCATCAGCACCCTCATACGCCGTGGAAGCTTGGAAACTTCTGGGGATATCTGGCCAACTGGACTGCTTGTCTGTATGTTTCGGTAACTTCAGTGGTATGTTGGCTTCCAGCGAAATGGAACTATTTACTCACACAGACACAGCTTTTCTGCTTCCCTCCATCGTTACATGTCACTGGTAACACAATGAGTACGTATTTTCTGACCCTTGTGGTAAATCGTCTGCTCACATTACCACAGATTATGTTTCTATCGTCCTAGCAATCTGCTGCCTTGCTATTGCTATTTATTGGATTGCTCGCGGGAAGACCTTTGAGGGACCTGTAAGTCTTCTCTATCTATTATGTTGGTCGACATGTGATACTGATTGGTGGCTTAGAACCTCGAGATCATTATGGCGCAAAGAGAAGAGGTAGCTCATGCGCCTGACTATGGCAAATGTGGCGAGAAGGAAGATATTCATGATCATTCTGTATCCGCCTAGGTTATATAATGGGTTTCCCCTTATCTATGTTCCAGACGAAACACTTTTGTATCAGCAATGGAACATGGTTTGTAAATTGTCAAGGCTGGGCTTGCTGAACAAAGCAAAATAGGCGAGTCTAGAATTATCACCTATAAAGGGCTTTAGCCATCTATCCAGCCTCATATCAACTGATTGGAATGATCTAAGACTAAAAGGGAAAATAAAGGAATGCATAAAGCATTCAAGTCACAATAAAGACAAAAGGCCTGCAAAAAGGAGAAGGTATAGGGTATCAATCAGTCGATTTCAGGGTTAGGTTTAGCGTATGTTAGCTAATAAGATTCTCATAAGTTGAAAGGTATCTTGAGCTTCCCCTAAATAGAATATTTAAAGTAGTTATTATCTTTAATAAGATAAAGCTTCTGGTAGAACTAACAGCTTGCTTACTAAATATGATAACTATCTTAACTTGGATTATTTTACTATATATAGTAAAAGATAACTAAGTAAAGCTTTCACAATACTACTCTCTATATGCTGAGTTTGCTTAATTAATTCTTTAAAAGGAGGGTTGCCTTTCCTTAATAGTATAATACCCTATTACAGCACATCGCAGCAATGCATTAAGAGGCATTGACGGATTAGAGACAAATCACTTGTAATATTATTAAACAAAGCTTTATACTTCGTCACAGTAACTACATATCGGTCCATTATAAAACGAGCCTTGAATTGCGGACGTATGCTTAAACAGCAACATACTACAGCGGCAAGGACTGTTTATAAGGCATATTCCAATCCAAAATGTTGAATTTCACCGCCTCCGTTCCAAGTAGAGCAAGAGGGCCCTCCGACGACAGAACAATACCTCCAAAGCCATGTGATACTTCTCAAACTGCCTTGCTTGCATCCTTCTTTGCATCACTCTTGCCGCGGATGGTGGTCGATAGATCGCCGAGAGGTAGCATGATGGGGAAGTCGACAGACATGAGGACAATAGACAAGAGCATATACCAACCGATCAATGATATAACAAACAACAAGGCCGCTCCAGCATGCTGGCATTTGAGTGCAAGATCCATCTTTCCTTGAGAAACGGAGAAGAAGGCAGTGGCAAGACAAGAGACTATTGAGAGGGTTTAGGGGTGTTGTATCGAAGGGGGAGGGTTTGACTTACAGCAAGGAACAAGCAAGAGCAAGATGGAGAACAGAGCGACGTTTGTTCGGACACCCGCGATAGAATAAATTGTGCATAGAATGGCCATGCCAACCAAGAAAAATGCGAAAGTCGAGTAGAATTGAGGCTGAGCGAGACCATTTGCAGCGGTACCATCAGTCGAATACGTGCTGTAGGCACCAGAATCAGGGACGATAGTTGTACCGAGCGTAAGGAAGAAGCCTCCGAAAGTGAAGAAGACGGTCGACGGGAATGTGTTTCCTGAAAGACTGATGTTAGTTGATGAATTGCACTGAGGGAGAGTCCATTCTTACCGAGAATCCATTCACCAATACCTCCCAAGATAAGAAGAAGACCACCAAGGCCGAGATAGGCACCTCTGCGATCTGTTAATCAACGTTTACAATTGAAAGGGGGGAGAGGGGACATACACGTTCGCAGCGGCAGCAAAGCCACCAGATCCCTGCCATCCGAGCAGGCCAATGGACAACGGCGTGGAGCACAGCAGAAATCCAGCCAAAGCTGTACCCGTCAGTATCATAGGGGATATCTAAGGTGATGCTACATACCAACTGGTGTAGGGTTGCCGAAGGTCTTTCGAAGATCCCCCTTCACCCTGTTCTGCGGCTGAAGATAAAGCTGCTCGAACAACTCTGGCGAGATGGGGATGCTGCGGGTTGGATGAACTGTGTCCAAATCCTCGCCTTCGCTTGCAAGTTTGCCGTTAACACTGTTGCGGGGAGACATGTTGAGCTAAGAATATAAGTAGACGTGCTTCGTGAAGGAGCTTGGTAGGATAGATTATGAGAGACAGAGGAGCTTAAGCTTGATGACGACGAATATGGGAGGGGAAGCTTCAACATTTTATAGGCTATAGCATAGCTACGACGGAAGATAAGAGTTTCCACCTCCCTGGGTTGATCGTCCGGGGAAGTGGGCACTGGGGAAGGCATGCGCAGGTGTCATTGGCTTGCAATTAGATCCATGCACAAGAGACAGCTAGCCTTAGGCCTATCTAGAGATCGTCCGGAATGGCGGCTCAACCTCGAACTGCCGAGCTATACGCGAACATCCGTTATCTGTGTTCCATGGATAATTGGATTCCGGGACGACGATTAAGCCTGACCACAACGGACACATTGGCCTGTAATCACATTGATGATAAGCACCAGGAGGAGACACTTTAATACACCCTGGATCTCGTTGAATCACCATGGAGACTTGATTAGTTCTGAATCAAGGGATGCTTCATCAGACTGGCCAGGACCCAAATTCTCCTCCTTGGCATAATGATACTTGGACTTTGATGCCCAAGCCCTTCGGTCGAGCGGCAGACTATAAGCTACAGACTTGTCGATCAAGAGCTATAGCAGCATTACATGCCATTGTATTAGAACGAAAGAAGTATCGTCCAGTTGGTAGAGTGTTCGTGGTGGTGCGACGACCAATGAAGACCATCGTGAGCTGAAAGCGGGGACGGGCCATGGCGCGGGCTCACCCCCGCACTACAACTCAACACGAACCAGTGATAAACCAGCAGGATAAGACATCTCAAATGAAACAATTGCTACGGGATGTGGTAATTGGTCTGGTGACTCGATGTATGAGGCTAGTTCGGTGTACAAGACGGTGAGGGATGCGATACGGAAGCCACGGGTATCAAATAACCGAGATATGCCTTGGGTAACAGTTATCCATTCTGATCAAAGTTTAAGTTTTAATTTGCTACTAGATTGACGTGTGCGCTTTGACAATGAACGATACCACATCAACGTTCAGATCGACAGATCAGCTAGATCCGGTGCCTTCAGCTTTGACGTGCTCCCAGCCACTGTCCTGGGTCGAAACTTCATCTTGTTCGGGGAGCTGTTTCTTGAGCCCCTCAAGGATAGTCTTCAAGCCATCCTCGACCTTTGGATTATTCATCCTCTGGATCCTCTGCTCCAGCTCCCTAATCTTATCACTCAACTCTTGTGTCTTCACGTCAGCCAGGTCAGCGACCTCGGCATCTTCCTCATCCTCCTCTTTGATCTCGTCCTTGTCTTCGCTTTGCCATTCCAGACCGTCACCCCAAGCTTCGGCAAATGCCTGCGCCATGTTGTGATCCTTGATCGCAAACACAATCTCATCAATGTATTCCCATCTCTCCCTTGGCTTTGACTTATCGTATTTTGGAGTTAGAACAGATTTCCAGCTCCTTGCTATTTCGCCGACAGGATTTCCATGCGCGCCGCAGCCCCAAGCTCCAAGTACAAGTCGTTTGGACCTTTTGACCATAGCGATTCGCATGACGGCCCTCATCTTGGCTTGCGCCGTGTCGCGATCCTTCTTGTTGGCGTATGATGCTACTCCGTCCTCGTCAAGCTCGAATTCCGGGCCGCGGATCATTGCAGCTGTGATGCAGTCAATGTAGAATCGATCCTTCTTGTCCAGGTCGTTCCCGTCTTCATCTCTGAAGACCAACACCATCGGAGTCCAAATCGACGAGAGTTCGGGCAGCCGGTACCACTCGTCCTTGAGAGAAGGGTATAGCGTAGTGCGCATACATAACGACTCCTCTTGACTGTTTGCGCCATTCAGAAATCCACCCCCAGGGTTCAGAGGCGAACCCATGTTCAAGATTGTCACACGAGCTCGGGTGTTGCCAAGATCTGCTTTGACGCCCGCCGATGTCTCAATGTCCTGAAGGTCTCTCGCAGCTGTCAACGTATCGACTTCCCTAATTGTGATTCTTGGTGTTTTAAGCTTTTGCAAGCTCTCATGGAGATCTTCAGCACCCTCTATAGATTTGTCCTTCGTCTCTGCATCACCCTTGTCCTCTTGTTTCTTCCAGACCTTCTCGTATGCTTCAGGCAAAATTGTATTGGCCACAAAAGGTATGAGCTCTGATGAACTGATTCCTTTTCGAGCACCAGGATATCCAGGGAGGAGGCTGGGGATGACCTTGTTGATGGTTGCTTTGGCCTTTTTGGAGCGTGCATCTTTGCGAAAAGCGGCTGGTGGTCGGCCAATAGATGGCTCTGTGCGTCCCATAGTGGTATTCAGTGATATTCTACCAGTTGTGAATATATTTGGGAGATAGAACCCAGAGTTTTGCGATGTTGGTGACTTGCTTCAGCTCGGGCGCCTTCAGTGGACACCTTTTAATTGGGGACCTTGATGAGCAGCGATCCAGATCAGCGCAAAACTGTCTACAAAGGTGTTTTGGGCTTGGATGGAATTTTGTGGCGATGGAGAAAGGGAAATGGAGGAATATTCGCCAACTGAAGCATCATGGAGACGCCAAGTGCGCAGACTCGATCGTCGCCACTGATGACTACTGCCTGACCTCGTCACATGATCAAGATCAAAGTCCGTCTTTCGGCCGAGACCTTGAATACGGAAAACACCAAGAGACCGATGAACTTTAAACTCACGATACATGATACGATCATTGCCGCATCATGATCTCGATGCAAATCGACGAGATTGAAAAATGATTCATGGTATAATTCATGCCCAAGCAATCAGTCTTGGCATTTGTAACAAAGACAGGCATAGAACAGATAAACTCATAATCACATGAAGTACCACGTCTCAATATTTATAATCGCTAATTACTCTTCAGCCCAGCAACATGTGATCAGCCTTGCCAGCACATGAGTAGACCCAGTTCTCTCTACGATCAAACCTCGGCCGGAGTTTTGGTAGGGAACGCACGGCAAATAGTGGACTGATGCGATCCACAGTCGGCTTTTCTCGTATCCATTCCCCCCTACAAACTCCGTCGGACATTTTAAGCATGATTCCAACAGCCCAAGCTTCTTATCTCTAATTGAAAAAACCCTTGTCTAGCACCTGTCAAAACCACGTTTCAGTGGACCCAGAGAAGAATTATCGAAAATGTCGGCGCTGCCAGACTGCGATGCCCCGACCCCCCGGAGATATTGAACGAGATTGTACAGGCTTCGTCATCAAGATCTAATTACGTTCCTTGATACCCGCAAGATCGAAAGGTGCTAGACCCCCTTCTGCCCAAATCTGGATCTCACCACGCCCAAATCCGTCCTGTGACTCCGTCGTCACAGCAGGAATCACCTGTTGCTCACCCCGGCTTCGAGGCCCGCTCACCGGCCCTCCCGACGAAATGGAACCCCGATCTCGCCATACTATTATAAAGGGCTCGTCCTCCCGTCTTGGAAGTCCTGTTGAGGAATAGTATGAGCACTCGTTGCAGATTCACAACAACATCATGTCTTCTAGACCAGATTTGCCAAGCTCTTGTGTGAGCGACGATGAAACACTACGACAAAAGACACCAGAGTCTAAACCGCGACATAGCTCGTTGGTAAAACTTCTTTTTGACAGGACGAGAGTCAATCAAGCTGTTGAGAACCATAATTATCCTGGGTCAGGCTCTTTTGAGGATCCATTTGTTGTTAGTTGGATTCCTGATGATACAGGTAATCCACTCAATTGGCCCAAGTGGTTGAAATGGACCATCACCATGGTTTCAGCCGCAACATGTTTTGCTGTCGCCTTTAGTTCTAGTGCCTATACAGGTCAGTATTATAGCCCTCGCCAATCGATGTAGCTGACATGCCATATCACAGGTACTATCGTGCCGCTCATGATCCACTTCAAAGCAAGCCATACACTCGTCACTGCTGGTGTCTCCCTCTACGTCCTAGGCTTCGCAGTCGGGCCTCTCCTATGGGCACCACTTTGCGAAATTTACGGTCGACAAATTATTTTCATTATCAGCTATGGCATGTATGTCGTCTTCAGTGCAGCATGCACAGCAGACAATGGCATCGCTACCCTTCTGGTTCTTCGCTTCTTCTGCGGAACCTTTGGCTCATCACCTCTAACCAATGCTGGCGGTGTTATTTCTGATATCTTCAATGCTGACGAGCGTGCTATCGCTATGGCATTCTTCTCTCTGGCGCCTGCACTGGGACCTAGCTTGGGCCCTTTTATTGGTGGCTATCTGAGCGACGGGCAAGGTTGGAGATGGGTAGGTTGAACAAGTCCTCGACTTTACTATCATAACTAACCAGAGGCTCCAGGTTATGGGATTGATGGCCATTATTGCCGGATTCTTCTGGGCACTCGACATGTGCTGCGCTCCCGAGACCTATGCACCCTACATCCTCCAGAACCGAGCCGACTTCTTGTCCAAGAAAACTGGCAAGGTTTACATCTCCATCTACGAACACCAAGGCAAGGCCGATCCACCAGCTGTCGTCCTAAAAAAGGCTCTCATCCGCCCTTGGCAACTCCTATGCTTCGAACCTATTGTTGTTCTTCTCTCTATCTACATGGCTATCCTTTTCGGCACTCTTTACATGCTCTTTGGAGCATACCCTGTCGTTTTCCAGCTTGAGAGAGGTTGGTCCGCTGGTAAGGGAGGTCTGGCCTTCCTTGGAGTTGCTGTTGGAATGATCAGTGCCATTCCTACGATTGGCCTTATCAACGTGTGGTATATGAAAGTCACAAAGAGGTTCAACAACGAACCTGTGCCTCCAGAGTATCGTCTCCCAGGATGTATGCTCGGCGGTATTTTTGTCCCTGTTGGCATGTTCTGGTTTGCATGGTAAGATCAAGACTTCTCATGTTCAATGCTTCCACTGACAATCGATAGGACATCGTATCGTTCAATCCATTGGATGTCTCCTGTAGCCGCTGGCGTTCCTTTCGGTCTCGGCATGTCTCTTGTCTTTCACAGCATCTTCAGCTACCTCATCGATTCATACACCATCTACGCTGCATCGGTTCTAGCATCAAATGCTGTGTTGCGATCCCTTTTCGGCGCCGCCTTTCCACTTTTCACCAAGCAGATGTACGATAACCTGGGAACTCAGTGGGCCAGCTGTGTACCAGCTTTCCTATCACTCGCCTGTCTACCAATGCCTTTTATCTTCTTCAGGTACGGTCCTGCTATTCGACAGCGATGCAAATATTCTGCAAGGGCCGCACAAGCGTTGGCTATGGCAAAGAAGGGCTAGGTCTTGAGGGGTTGCCAGACCATTTCTTATTAATTTCTACTTAATACTATGTCTTGACATTAATGAACCAAAGGCGGCATATGGAAGGAGTTATTGAATTACCTTAGATATAGAAAATTACACCAGTCATAGATTATATAGAGTCAACTCAACTTTTTACATTTTCTCTCAATTACGCCTAATAAGGCTGAGTCTTCTAACTTTGCAACTTCGATTTATAAAATACTCGTGAGTCAGCTGGCCGCGAGCAAAAATAATCTTAAATCAGGCTGTGATGAGAGAGCCTTTTCCTCAGCCTCCTATCTCGTGATTTATAATGACTTCTGTTTGAGCATGACAGCTGGATCCCCGGAAGACATTTATTAGAGAGTGAGCTTGACTATTTTATTTAACTATTCGCTATCTATTTAGTCTGTAGATTTCAGAAGTCCTCAGTAGTCAAGCCAACATTCTTCACCTTGGCCAAGCGAAGAAGCTCCTGACCGATTGAGAGATCCATAACACCAGTACCAACACTTTTGTAAATAACAAATCCGGTTTCAAGCCACTTGGTCAAGTCGTTTGGATTCTCCGTGTTTTTGGTCTGGAACAACTGGCCAATTTCAAGCATTTTATCCGTAGGGATCTCAGCTTTGACGAGTTCTCCAGCCTCTTGCAAGCAGCCCTCTCGGCTGTCGACTGCAACGGATCCGCCCTGATACGCCACAGATGAAAAAGGCCCTGACGGTTTGATGACTTGCTTCAGAAGCTCGGGATCGATCTCTTGCATGTCGAGCCGGTAAGAACCGATCGCCGCGAGATACCGGGTCTTGCTCAGAGCCTTCTCGGAAGTGAGGTATGATGCCGGGAACAGAGGTTCCGTGCTTGGTGTTGTAAAGAACAAGACGTCTGCATCTACGACCAGAACCTCCAAAGCGGCGTTGCGGTCATTCTTGGGGTCAAAGGCTTGAAGGGTGATATGCGATGGCCATGGTGATTGAGCATTTGACTTAAGCGAGTCTATCAATTGCTGCGTCCTCTCCGCAGAGCGATTGACAATGGTCACAGACTTGATGTCATTCCCCTTCAACAGAAGTGCCAACCGAATATGCCATAGAGCTTGTTTCCCCGCCCCAAACACGACGATATTCTCTGTGTTACGCCTAAATCGATAAGGCAGCATCGAACCCAGCGCAGTTCGGAATGCGGTGAGAGCAGCTGCATTGAGCGTTCCGATGGCTTGACCTCTAGCGTCGCACAGGGTCAAGACACTCTTGAGACCTGCTTCAGAAGGCTTGAGCATTTCGCTTGGGGTGATACCGACGATCTTTACGCCGATCAATTGGCCGGTAGTTCCGGGCATGAACAAACTGACTTGGCCATCTCGATTGACGACTGCACGGTGAGGTTGGTATTGTTGCTCATTGTTGCACGAATATTGAATGAGGGCTCGCTCCAGAGCGTTTGCGAGATCGGTCACGTCAGATGGCGACAACGTGTCGAGGATGTGATTTACGTTGGCGTCTGAGAGAACTGTGAAAGACATCTTGAAGATGGTTTTTCTTAGATGTTTGTGACGTGGGATGGGATGAAGCCGCTGGTGATAAGCGGATCAGTTGGACTTGAAGTTGGAGTTGGAGCGGTCTCTAACGCCGCTATCGGACGCGGCCTCTATCGGCTCTAACGGGGTCAAGCGGGGAAGCCAAGGCCCGATCGGGTCTGTCACAGAATCATATCGCGGATGCTTTCCTATCTCAATCACGAGCTAACGAAACATTGACCATTCTCTTGTACGTGTATCAGAGTAACGGCTTATTATGGGGAATCTGACGAATTGACCACCATGTGTATCTCTTATATAAAGTGCACTGTCAGACTAGTCTCAGGCCAAGATCTTCTCGTCTCTCTCAGTGATGGAAGAATCACTTTGAGCATTTTGAATTACTTCAGGCTCGCCTTCAACTGGACCCTGCCCCCTCAAGCCCCGATAAACTGTCTTCAGTTGAGGCCAACCATCAATGATGGGGTAGAAGCCCGCGACGAACATGGTTCCCCATACCCAAATGATAGCGATAACAATCCAAGCAACGAAGAAGGTCTTGCCAAAGACGTATTTAGCTGCGTACATTGGAAGAGGCCTACAGTTTCACCTGTTAGTCAATGCTATGATGAACTGGAAATAAAGTGTCGCTTACCATAGAACCCAATGTCCCAAGAACGTAGCGGCGGACCAAATCGCCGCGAGAGTGCCCCAATGTTTGAGCTTGGCCTTATCGGCCGTGTAGCTGGCTACTTTTTCTTCGTGTGTCCTCGCTTCTTCTTTTGTTGAACCTACTTGGTCGAACGCAAGACGTTCATTTCTGAAGTCGGCCCATTGGTAATTGGCGGGCTTGATGAGCGAAATCACGATTGAATACAGGGCAGGGCTCAAAGCTGAAGCGACAGTTCCGTAAACGCAAGGAAGAGACTTTCCGGTTGACGCTACTGTGACTTCACCATATAGCGACGATGCTGAACCAAGCCAAACAGCGATACCAGTCGCCATGCCCAGAAGAGGTGAGACTATAGCAGCAATCTTTGACTGCTTTCTCCATAGGATCGTAAAGACGGTTGGGAAGATACCAGGGCATGTCAAAACACCAAGCATGTACAGAGTCCATCCAAGGTCGACCTTTCCATAGTAGAGGGCAGTAGAGAAGCCGGCGGAAAAGAGACCAAAGAAGACGACGCCGATGTGACTCCATCGAATGGCGTCACGATCGGTTGCACCACGGTTGAAGTACTGGCGATAGATGTCAAAGCTGATGATAGATGACACGGAGATAACCTGAGCACTGATAGTTGAAGTGACAGCCATGAAGGTGATCAACAGAACGGCTGCAGCACCGCCTTTTCCGGCGATTGCGATCGCGGCATAAGGCAACACGAGACCATTTGAGATCTCGACAGAAGACATGCGACGAGGGTATGTCGGGAAGCGGGGTGTATCCTCGAGAGCCAGAGCAGAGAAGCTCATCAAGGTTCCGAGACACCATGGGATGGCAAAGTAGGCGATACCGCCAATAATGTATCCTGGAACGACAGCTTGAGGCGCAGCACTGAAGGCTTTGGCGAAGAAGCCAGTGTCCATGATGACGAGACCAAAGTTGGCCAGAACATGGATGATACCGAAGTATATAGCCTGCGAAACATAAGCGAGTGTCTCATGTCGGTCAAGTAGCTAACTCACGTCTTTGCTAGTCATGGTCAGAAATGATCCATCGTGGTTACCAGCAACGGGATGGTCCTTTCCGACCTGAACGATCAGATCATAGAGACCGCCAGGTGATCCAATCTCGGGGACGAGGAATGCCTTGATGGTAAAGAAACATATGATGATCGTGATCACAAAGGTATGGAAGTAATCGGTCAGGAAAGTCGCTTTGATGCCGCCGACAAAGGTATACAGCACTACGCCGACGGGTAACAAAAAGGTAGCGGCGATGATATGGATACCAGATCTGATCGAATCAGTATACCACCCAATATTCTAGAGAGAAGACTTACAGGGCAGAGATAGCAGCACTTGCACCCAGCAACATGTTTGCAATAGCGATGATGTTGTTGATGAGACAAAGGCCGATCCAAACAATATGACCCGAAGTACCATATCGTATACGAACAATCTCGAGTAGTGTATGCGCTTCGGGTACTCTGAGCTTGCAGGAGATACCAAGTAGCGCGAAGAAGACGATCATGGGCGAGCATCTGGTAGGGGTTAACAATTACCGAGAATGATCGCGGAGGAAGGGTACATACCCAGCGGCAAACCAAAAGGGTCCAGCGACACCAAAGTTGTATCCAACAAGAGTACTTCCAAGCATAGCCGTACTCCAAAGCCATGATGAAATAACAGCAGACGAAGTCAGACCAGTACCGACACTTCGATTGGCTGTCATGAACATCTCGGTCGTCTTGTTATCTTCACCGACAGTCTTCTTCAAGATGTGCGTCAAAAACATCATGATAAACGCGATAAGAAATCCAATCGCGATAACAACGACATAGCCGACGGCTTGAGAAAGCGGCGGCTCAATGCCATTCTCGCTTGCATCTGCCCGAACGTGGAGCGACATTTTGGCCGAGAATCTTGGGGATGTGAAAGATCCAGCAGCTCGGTCTGACGTCTCGGCATTTTGAGATTGGGGGTCCGTGTGATAGCTTTATGTTGGGTGATCGGCAGGGACAAGTCCATGTCGTTTGTATAGCTTTGATGATGCAATGGACTATCATTTGCCTGATAACTGCCGGGCATCAATCTGAGGAACCGTGGAGGTCAGCGGGGGATCTTATTAGTTGATGGAGTTCCGCCACACCGGATATATTCCGAATTCCGGGATCTAGCCCCTTGTTCCTATCTTAATTATATCATGCCTAGTATGCTTTGGAAAATTCTGGCTTGTGATAGGCGATAAGAGCACTGTTTTCATGCTCATGGGGTATGGCGTGAGAGCTTCTAACGATGGCGATAGTGCCAACCGATGTCACGTCATTCAGCAAAATATTTAAGAGAAGACGGAAAAATATTGTCCCCAAATTTATCAAGAGACTAGCTTATTCCGATGCGACAAATCAATAATTATGTTCAAGATTGGAGAATGCGCCCTTGTCGGATGGCGAAGACAGCCATGCTATGCATGTTGTACCAAGCTAGAATTATTGCGAAGAGTGGTATCATCTAATGCATTGAGAACCGAATATTTAACACCTAAAGCCACAATATAACTTCAAAGGCCCTTGTATGACTTTGCATAAGCAGGCTGTCGCGTGAGAATGCCAAAGGGACCATGATCTTACAATTTCTCCTCATCATCATTCCAGGCTGCCTGAAGGCTATACTGAGCATTTCGTGGGATGACAAGAATGAGCACAGTTCCGCCTTTCTGGAATCTCCGGAATTTGAGGATCTAAAAAGTCAACATTGGTGAATCTTTTACATTTGTATCATAAAATAGAACATGAAGCGCCTAAATGGGCTGGTAGATGATTACCATACCATGTAAAGCATTTTCAACTGGCTGATCAAAAAGGTGCAAAGAAGTTTGCGTTCTTCTTCTGGAAGAAAGAATGGCTTAAAAAAAGTAATTTGGTGGACTTTGTTGCCCAATACTGGACGACGTATTACAAGAGCGGCCTGATCTCATCCCAAAAGTCTTACCTACCCCAATTAAGTCAAGAGGACCATGCTCCTTATAAGGCTAAGAACAATCAACAAATCCCATCGTCTTCCATCAAGGATGCTTTAGAGGCCTTTAAGAAAATGCAAGGATTGACTTGCAACACAGATCTGTATGTCCATTGATGACCTCTATGAGTGTGAGCCTGGCGTTCAAAATGGAATGGACTGCCTTGATATATCTAGGTATGTGGTTGACTGCCGCCTATAAGCTTGAGCTTTAGGCTGGCTGTGAGCAAAGGCGATGACAGAGAATGCGACTCTCTTTCCCCGATATGAACTTTTATCCAGAATCTTTGCATTGACAAAGTCAATGTCTGTGGAGAATGTGTAATTCATACTGATGTGAACGAAGGCTTTGCCTCCTGAGTAGAGACAAGGGTGAATTCATGGGCGGCCATGAAAGTGACTCTACACTAGCTACAATAGAATAACTATTCTAACAGTAGCAGGTTTCTCAACTTTTGGCTTGTGCAAGAAGCCTAGTAGGAATTAATATTAGATACTTGGCAGAGAATTATCTCAACTTTAGATTCAGAAGGGGAGCATAAAATGGGGAAAGTGTACTCCTAAGCTGCAAAGGCCAGGGCATCCATGATATATAGAATATAAAGAGCGTAACTACAATCTGTATGCTAATCCCCTGACGTTGAAATATGCAGACTTTAGTATGAGACAACTTCACGTTGTATCGTCCCACCCATACTAATCGTGTTCTAAGGAAATGTCAGCGTCAAATTAACAAATATACTATGCTAATAACAGTGAAACTAACGAATAGTCCAGGTGACATGAGCGTCATCGCCCCAACCGCCCTCACGCTTGATACTGTAGTTAGGGGGCGCGCTGTGACTGTAGCTGTTGGAACCACTAAAGGGGTTGTCGAAATCGAACTGAAAATCACCGTCCGGACTGCCGTATTTTGCCCACCCCTGGACACCGGTCATGATTCCAGCGGACTCGCCTTGGAAACTCTTGTTGTCATTAGCGGGGATAGTATTGGGAGGGCCTAAGTTCAGAGTCCATTGGCCATGGCTACACCCGCTACTCTTAAGATTCAGCGTGAGCGAAGTATTGTTGATGATGGTGCAGTTGGTAGAGCGAGATGGAGCCATAATGAAGTGCTTTTGCTGAATGGGGTAGTGTATGAGAGTAGACGATTATGCTATGATGGTGGAGTGAGTTGGAAAGAAAATGATGAGGGGAAAGGGGACTTAGGCCCTATTTATGCATTTCTCCTTCTTTCTTCTTTACAAAATGATACTAACATAGATAAGTCTAAGCATCTATGGAAGTGGAAATTTCAACCAATGAGGCTGAGTTCCATGGAGGCATCATGAGATCAGTGTATCCAGCTGGCATAGCTCAGCTCGGTCGGTACGCTGTGGCTACACAAGTCCTATCCCAATTAGTACATCTTTGACTCTCACTACTGAACACTATAGAGCGCCCTATTCTATTCAGCTCGCCACGAGCTCAAGCCCTATTACAGCACCGGATATTTTCATGAAATTCGGTAGCGCCTGTGGATACACGCTAGCTGCAGCCATTTCATTCATTTGACTAATAAGGCTATTTAACAAGATATCAGATCCTTATTTACATGCTAACCAATTAGACTGTTATTATCAGGCTAGCGTATATCCACAGACGCTACCGAATTTCATGAAAACCTGCGGTATTATACAGCAGAAACGCATGAAGCAAACATAAGTGAGACATGACGCTACTGGGATGTCCAAGCTATCGAAACGCTGTCTAATACCATTGGGGTATTGCGGGCTAGCCAAATACCTATATGCTAACCTGAAAGAATGTTCCTCGCATATTGACACGCTGGACACCTTACACCTTGTGGAAGCATCTCCCAGCTGCTCCCACTTAGACCAAGCCAAAGCCGGCATAGTCCATGCTAAAGCAGCGCATGATCGACAGTGAGGCTAAACCAAAACTAAGTTAGATGGTAAGAATAAGGCCAGAGCTACAATCCTCAATTGCCATTGCAGTAATACCCCACCCACCTTTGGATCATTCTAGACAATCAGATTCAAATAGTCCCTAACTCAAACCATAGCTCAATGCAGCCACATCGCACATGATTCTCTCCAGGGGGTCATAGCGCAATCTTGGCGAAGACAAATGCGGATTGCACGGCAAGTGCCTCGGCCAGCCACAACAAGCAAATGTCTTAAACTAAATACTATGTAGCTTCTATCACGCTTCGTTTCACCGACTATCGGATGCGTTTCGACTTCTAACGTTTCACCCAAGTCAAGGTTGGGCCTCTGCTTTAGGAAGACTCCTAACTTGAAGGCACTAAAGGGCACATAGCCATGGAAATACCGATGGTTTTGTAAGTCTCAATATCAGACAAAGTCCAAACCGCCATGTCATCTGGCTCGGGTCAGGTGCCAAAGGTTGAACGTGAAGGGGGGCGTCCGAATTGGAGCTGATATCAAGGTGCTGGGAGCCCACAAACACAGTAGTACAATATAAATGTGTTTTGAAGGCTGAGGTTGCTGGACTCTGGCCCTTCACTTGTGAAAGCTCCTATCTCCACGCCAGAAAGACCACTGGCTATGCTATCCAGTGCACATTCGCACTATAGGGGTTCGGTGTTCCCCAGACTGGCACCTGGATATAGCACCTTGAATGATCCGTTTAATTGACATTGAGTGAGCCGCGCCAATACTCGCCAGAGTCAATTCCACTAAAGGCAGTGAAGACATTTGATAGCCTCCGAATTTAAATGATGGCTGAACTTAACCCTGTAGCTGTTTAGTCTGACATTTCTTAATAGTGCCTATGCGAAAGTTGGGATCTTGAGCTAGATCTCTTAATAATGAGACCCCGTTGTTGTAGAAAATTCTGTTTCTCCATATCCCCACTCCAGCAGTAAAGCGACCAGTCCCTATATCAATCACTTACATGCTTGCGCAGAGGTGTTCATCACGGTTAGACATATCGATCATCAAAAGAGCGGATCCTATGTAGGTAGGGTCAGGCTGATAGGTGTGATCTAGAAAACAAAAGGCTGCCATTCCATAGGAGTCTACTTGCTGGTTTGTTGCGAAATTGGAGACTATAATCTCGCCCCGAAGGTATATGCTTGCTATCCTCTGTTGCTCCCATAGAAAAGCGTGGTTACCCAAGACACAAATTAGCCATCGAGGGTGAAGTGTGGAGGGCATGGGTAAGCCATGATAGAGCCAGGATCGCACTCCTCATCGATCTCATTGGTATGGTATGGTTCATTAAACATGTCATGATCCACGCATTCGTTACTAGTTCCAAAAGAATTGTAATAGTCGTAGACCACGGGCCTGTTCCAAGGGATTTATGTCAGGGGCGACTGGTGCTCATGCATAGCTCAGATCGTGACCAAACTCGTGAAGACCACGACGTCTTTTGTAATATCCTCAGATACTAATTGTGGATGGGGAAGAACGTCTTTTACCTTTGATCACAGTCTGAGTCGTCGCGCTTTTTTTGCACTCATCAGCGCCATGACTTCCATATACCGACTTATTATTGCTTGTTGCCATCATGCCTGTGTTGAAATCTTGACCAAATATTAGCTGTTCAACACAAAAATGCGTTGAACTTGTAGATCAATTCAAGATGCATAAAATAATAACCAAAAAAAGTGATGTGAGTCTTACCTGGTTCGGACTTCGGAGCTGTGAGTAGGTTTAGGCTTCAGTCCCAACACAAAGGTAAAGGACATATATTAACACATATGGGCAATATACTCGGAGCAAAGGACCTCAGCCTTGGACGTGCAGTGTGTTTAAGTTATTATTCTTCGCGCCAAGTCTCTTTACTATGAATTCTGGAATGCCCCTAATTCCATCTACCGCAAGACTTTTTTGCGCAACTAGAATAAGGTCATTCGGGCCCAAGTTTCCTCGTCAGCTTGACCACTCTTCTTGGCTGGTATCATTTTGAACTTTGAAAGGTATTTAGGCTTATTTATGCCTCCTAGAAACAAGGTACTGGCCTATATTGCCGCATCCTGGTCACATGTGAAGTAGTCAGAGTATTGATGACAATTGATTTTCGACATTCGAAGACTTTTCATGTCGTCCCACGCGAGTCAGCGTATATTTTCCTCAATTTTGGTGTAACACGCCTTGTCGCAAGGTGCTTGCCCTTGAGAGGAAAGCCTCTAGTCGACTGGGATATTCACAGAACAGTTCTCATTTCGGGAATGGATTGCAGGTGCAGACTGGTCTAGCAGGGATACTTTATTGGAATTTCTGGGCTACAACTGTGAGTAATTGGTGGGTAGAGTCTTTACTCTAGAGCAAACCAATCTCTTGAAACGCCTCGCAACGTTCGCCGCGTTTAATGCTGGAAATGCTGCCAGTGCTTCTTCGGCCCTTTTTTGAGAAACATGTAGCACTGACTGTAGCACTGACGGAGAATCTCGACAGACGGCCTCGTACTATGAGACAATTGTGATACCTCTCCCCAACATATTGCATACTCGTGTTTCCCAACTCATGTCCGTGTGTCACCTGTAAACAAAGAGGCTGGCTGAACTCCATCTCTATACTCCAGGCACAACCCGTCCTCCGAAGCTGGCGCAAAGTGATCGGCACAGGGATGCAGCAAACCGGTACTTCCGAGCTTAAGGCGGTGGCCCCGAACGCCATGTTGCGGGGTCGCGAAGATCTTGTCTTACATGCCGTCCAATATCGACAATTCTTACGTCAATGTTGATCAGTCCTGGTAATACGGAGCCAATGAAGCGAAACACCGGCCTCGGGGGGGGAATACATGAGACTGGCTTACACCAAAATCCACCGATCTACCACCAAATCCAGTCCCGTGTTTTATTTCCCCCCTAGACCGGAATGGATTTTCCAATATTTCAGCTCGCTCAGCTAAAGCCTCTTCGGGATTCGTCTGACCAACGAGAAATGAGAGGTGAAGACAATGACATAAATGATCTTCTGTGTAGCCCACTTTCTAGCTCCCGATGTTGATCTCGGGCCGCTCTATGGGGGGCGACGTCAAAAATCGGTAAAGGAAAGTCAATTAGTGCTCACAAGAGCAGATACTTTACTTGGCGTTATGCCCCTCTTAGTTTGAGCTTGGACACGATTTCCAGTTTCTTAATATCACCGGCAGCTATGAGATACAACGACGTCATCAAGCCGAGGCTACCAAGTAATAATAGGTGCATTTTTAATGATAGATCTCTGTCGAAATGGCAACTTGGCTCACTCGATCCGTTATCGCCAGTATATGCAAGGTCTCGAAGCAAGCGAGCGAGAGCACCAACACCCATTGAGCATAACGGTCATATATATGATCTAGTTGGCGTGAACTCTCACCAACAGCTCATCCTACGAGACCAATGCGCGTTGCACCTGGACATTCGCATCGAATGTTTCGCTGGACGTGCCGCCATCTTGGACGGCGTGCCATGGCAAGTCGATTACCTCGAGGCCATTCCCGATCCCTTGGACTTCACCAAGCCGCCTCGACGTGTCCTTCATCTCAAGCGATGGACCAAAAAGGGTCAAATACAGGAGACCATTGACGAACCAGACAATCTTCGAGCAATTTTCCCAGGCTCAAGAGGAAAACATACGCTGGGCCCGATTAAACATGGCATTGTACGCATGATGCCAACCGCATCTCGACAGAGAATTCTGAAGCCATTGCTGCCTGGGACAACTTTCGAAGCTCGGCTACGAGGTCGTGAGCTCTACGGCCCATTCCAGATCGAGGCCGAGAAAGATGGCCAACTGGTAGCCAGGCACGTTCTAGAAGGATTGTGTCTTGTCAAATTCACAATTGAGCCCCATGAGATAGCGCCCTCATATGTAAGGGTCAATTGTCCCGACTTTGGTGGTTGCTTCGACATCGACGCGTTTCTCTACTGCGAGGATAAGCTTCGATGTCGGGCTACCAGTGTCAAAGCCATCAAGGCGATGAGACTGCCCCTAAGCGATGGCGATCCCATGTTTGGAACGCTATCACGAGGCCCATTACCGCTTCTGACCAACGGCTTGAACCATCTTATCGTGTTCGAGAAGTTCATCCGAGAGTGCACTGTCCCTTCTCAAAATTCACCTCAGCAACGGCGATTGACAATACTCAACCTGTCGGTGTGCGATCAAGGCGATGCCAAGATTGTAGTCGATGCGTTGGTTGACTTTCGAAAGCGAAATCCAGATGCAATCATGTCTGTGGTGGTATCGAAACTGGGGCCTACGATTTATCAAGATACACCAGCTTGCAGGGAGTATGTCAAGCTTCTTGAGCGCAACCGAATTCACATCGATATGTTCACTGGCGTTGACGGTCCAACGCGTCAAGTCGTGCATGCCAAAGCGATAGTCATTGACGACAGGACGCTGTTCAGCACTGGTGCCATCGTAGATACCAAACCAATTAACAAAGCCGACTTTTCCATCGAGCTTCCGCCCATGGCAGCCAAAGCTTTTCAGGTCTACATTCAAGAAGCCATCCTCGATGGCGTGAGCAATGAGCGTCGCGCTCATCTTGGCTCACAACTCGCTAGCCTGGGCGTCATAATAAACGACCCCATCGCAAGTTTGACCTACATCAGTCGCGCGCAACATACACTTCTTCGTGGTGCGCGTCGCGATCTTCTCGTCAGTGTCTCCGAGCTCGTTGATCCTAAAATCACGAAACTCTTGGTGAGACGGGCAGCCAACGGCGTGGCGGTAACGATACAAGTTCGTGAAATAGACGCGGTATCATCAAGAATCCTTACCCAAGCGACGCGACGCTACGGAAAGCGGCTGTCCGTTGAAGATGTCAGCTGGTGGGAGCCGCGTCCCCATTACAACGCCATCATCGCGGATGACAGTCTCGCGTATCTCGGCACATCGTACTTCTGGCCAACACAAAGAAACATGATTCATCAAGGTCGATCGCTTGAAAATGGGGTCTTGCTTGAAGGAGAGGCTGTGAAGGTTTTGAGGGAGCAACTGGATGAACTGCGCGACCGAGCGTGTAATAATAGTGACAAAAGCGACAGTGATATAGCATAGCTACAGATTGGGTCTCGACTATCTATACCTTGCACTTTTCTCTCATGTTGTGAATGACGTTGTTTGTGAAGGGGAGTGTCGGGACGCGTCATCGTTAGCCAATCAACGTCTCGCTCATCATCTGTAGATCACGCTCGCGAATTGGGTGGTCGCTGGATTGAGTTTAATGTATCAGTTTCAATTATCACAACAAAACGAATAACTTAAAGCCCAAAAAGCACATAAATACTATGAGAATGATTTATACGGTTAATTAAAGAATTTTGAATATAATTATTAACAGTTATATCAGTATCTTAGTATCAACACCGACAAGCGTTGCCCAATCAATACAACCAGACATGATAACCGCTTGGAAAAAAGTGGTGGTCCAACTGGATCAATTGAGTAGCGATTGGTCTGCCAGTCCCTATCTCCACATTGCATGATACCGGTACTACAGTTCAGTATTCATAAGAACTCAAAAACATCAACGCAATATCTCATTTAATAGTTTTTAAAAAGGTTTCCTGTAATATTGAGGACGATTGTCCCATTTGGCTATTGACTTGAGTCGCGAGTCCAGCTACCCTGTAGCAGGAATGGTCCGTGCCATGCCCGTAGAGTTATCCACTGTTGGCTACTCACTCAGGTAGTCTACACGAAACAATCATCCTACCACTTCGACTCTGCCGACAAGATGAAGTCACTTGTCCGCCGCAATATACCCTTCTCTCCAAGCGACGACAGAAACGATATAAGAGTCAGAAGAGATTTCGGCATGGCTGCGCATGCTCCGTCATCGCTATGTCCGCGTTCAAAACAATCGCGACGAGACTTCTGACCGCAAAGCTCGTGCCCAATCTCACGTCTCAGAGGCGATTCTATCTGAGAGAATCACAGGCATGATCCGATCGATACGTGGAAAGACCACCAGGTGGTTTCCATTCAAAAGGAAATGATAAGTGAAGACGTCGGAAGCGCTGGGACCGGAGCTCTCTTTTGTTGTGTCCCCAGCGCGATGGACTATGGATGGCTTGTTCAGCCCATGGCCAAACGAAGTGGACACAGTCGCTTGAGGATCCTGTCTTCAAGTTTCACTTTTAAAGGCGGCTTTCAAGTGAAAACTGCGGACAAAATGGACATGAAGAGAGGTCGCAAAGGACAGTAGTAGGATTGGCCATTTTTGTTGACACAACAGCTAAAGCAGTCTCTCACATGGCTGACAACAAAGACAAGACGTCGCATAGTGACTCAATGTCACTAATACTCAAGCATCATTGTGTGATTCACAGAAAACCGCCTCCCTCCTACTCTCTCAACCATCAACCTTCACTTTACCTCTACTCTTCAACCTTCAACCATCAATCTTCATGGCTTTCTGCACTCGCTCTCCCCCCCACCTCGAAAGCTACGGGTTCTGACTGACATAACACCTAGCTTCGCTTCGGCCTACCATATCCTTCATCCTTCCAATTCAGATCAACACCTCAATCGATCGGCCGAATCATAGCCTGAAGCCCAAGTCCTGTCAACAACCCCTTATTTCCCTCGGCATCGGCCTTGACTCTCGACTTCGCACATCTTCACAGAATAGAACTTCAACTAGCCACCCCCAGTGGATCTCAGAATCTGTCACGCTGCCCGAATGTCGCACCCTTACTTCAACACTGCGTCACTGCCTTTTCATTACCTTTGGAAGTTACCTAAACGATCGAGCAAACTCCAAAACCACGTGAACCCCGTACGAACAGAGCATTTCTACTGTCCTCTGTTGATCCATCAATACTTGCCCTTGTCTTCAACGAATCTTGAGGTACGTCAATGCTGAAATTATCCAAGTTTATGCTCATCTACCCTCCCTTTGTCCCAACCTCTTCTCACTTTCCTAAATGCAGCCTAAACCCCCCCTTTCTTTGTTCAGCTTCACCTAAACTTAGGATACTGCCCCATTCGCCCCTTTATTTACCTACTCACCTCTATGTTCATCACACACTCTCTACACTCACTTCATCATAAATTCTGCAAACGATCTTAGCCCCACCAACGAAATCTCCTCTCACTTCTCCCACCATCCATCGCAACTATTGACTTCATTCTGACATTAACATCATGAGCGCAGGTAATCTCACGATGCCGACTTCGCCCGCCAAGATATACAGAGCCCGGCAAGAGGAATGGCTTGACCAACAATGGGGAGGCAAGTCTTGGCTCCTTGACGACGTCCGCAAGGCACATGAAAACCCCCCCAAGCAAAACGAACTCGGGAGCGGTGCAATCGACTTCCTGGTCAAGATCGCTAGATTAGCCCAAGACAAAGGTATCAATCTGGCATCACTGTGGAGTCAGGCACCACCTTACAATGTGCTTTGGGCTGGTGTTAGCCAACATCCTAGAGACTCACTCCGTTTAACTAACGATATCGCGAGAACTGCCTTTAACAATCTCAAGAGAATTACAGGTGCTCAACAAGAAGCTGGCGGCCCATCAGAGGCGGTCATTATGGAGTCCCGAGAGAAGGAGCCCGAGGCCAGCATATACGTCGCAAGCGAGCATGCTGAAAGTGAGCATGCTGAAAGTGACAGCAGCGATGATGAGGATATTGGCCCTCACCCCAAGACTACGCGAAGCCCGAGCCTAGTCTTGGGCGGTTCCCCTACATCGCCAGTCAAATCACCAGTCAAATCACCAGTCAAATCGCCAGCCAAATCGCCAGCCAAACCACCAGCGAAGGTCGCTGGCAACTACGAAAATGCAGTCTCTTTAATCTCCACTTATAGGCGCCAGGAGCCCCGAGAGCAGAGACTTGCTGTTTCGGGTGCTCCCTCTCTGCCTCCACAATCGAACATTTCTCGTCATTTCACCCAATCACCAACTGCCGCTTCGTTCAAGCGCAAAAGAGAAAAAGAATCCAGTGCGATGACCCCACAGCGATCCACGAAGCGTGCCGAAACTTCCAAGGGGGAAGAAGAGAGGGTTGATGAAGCAACCGCTATTTATAAGCAGCTCACCAACAACGTGAAACTCACGGATGGCACGCTTCAATTCCTTACAAAAGCTCTCGTTTCCTGGTACCCAATGGAGCAAGGAAAGGTGAAGATCCTCGACCCTCTCTGGTTCAAGGTTGACGGTACAACTACTGTGCGCAATATAAAGCTCGACGGGTATACCAAGCTTTGCTTCGGTATCCATCATCTGAAGCCGAAGCATTGGACCCTGGCTATTGTTGACATCGATAATGATGCCAAATCCATGGTGTTCAATCACCATGACTCAACCCCCGGTGAGGATCGCTTCGACGCCGTTTGCGCCAGCTTCCAGAAGTGGAACGATACTGCTGGACACAAATTCATGCTGCGGTTCAACAATGTCGTAGTCAGTTGCTCCTCTTTCCATAAAGACTCATGCTGACCTCCATAGCCTTGTACTCTACAACAGGATAACATAAGCTGTGGAATTCATGTGCTTTCCTGCCTACGACACGTCCTGAGAGACAAACCCTGCCCCCCATCGCTCGACCCGCGTGCAGAGCGCAGATTCTTCATCCGAAAGATCAAGGAATCTGACCAAGGTGATTATCCCTTACAGGAGGTCAAAGAGGTCATCCAGCAACAGGAGCATAAAATGCTCTTAGAAGCAATTCAAAAAAAGACATGCGAGTCACTCGAATCAGACAGACATTATGCGGCCATTGCCTTGGACTGCGCCCGTGATGGCCTGAGAGATGCCCAGGCCGCGGTGAGCCGCCTTCGAATTGAGCAGGATACTTTGGCAGAAGCACTGAATCGCCTGGACGCTGCTGTCGAGATTAAATCTGAGCCAGCTAGTAATTTTGAGCCTCGAACACTGTGACCGACTGCGAGGTGATAGCCAAGAAGAGCTTTCTGCCCACATGAATCGATACAGCAAAACGCTTATGGATCAGAGCTTTACCAATGGGTCTAAGATGGGCAGAAAGGTCCTCCACGAACATTATAATGAGATCATGGAACAACTGGAGCAAGCTGAAAAGGATGCTGCCTATAAGCAAGAAGAAGTCGATGAGGCAGTGAAGGCTGTGGAGACCAAGACTCAGATGTGCGACTTGAAGGAAAGCGTCAACAACATCTTGAACCAGAACGGGTTTGTCCTTTCTTGGAACAATTGACTTGGGCGGGCTTCGAGGTAGCTGCACGTTTGGGTGATCTGAAGGACGGCCATGGGAGAGGCGGCGCATATGAAGTGCAAACCAGGTTCTGGTTATGAATCAGACTGAGGTTTTAGGCGTAAAAGTTTATATTTGCCATTTATCTTCTATTCGCGCGTGGATCTTCTGTGTCTGGCGTAAACACTTGCGCGTGATCTTAGAAAATAGAACATAAGAGGCATCTAAAATTGCCTAAACTTAGGTAAATATTCCTAAAACTGTCTAAAGCTCGGGTAACTATCTATAGGATTCACTCCACATGAACATGCCAGTCACCGATATCAGCCTTGGAGCTCTTATACCGCTGGAGGGGACTTGGTGCTTCTTTGGTCGCCGGCTTGAGGGTAGTGCCCATATGCCTGAGGATACTGATGCTGGTATAAATGTGCTTGGGAAACGTCTGGCTGACCCCCTGGTTGTGGGTAATGATACATCGCGGGGTGCGACGCAGCTGTGCTCTGGTCTTGATGTTTGGCAGTCTTTTTACGAAGGAAGAGCCAGACAGATAGCCCGGCGATTATGGCAGCGGCCGGGACACCAACACCAAGTCCGATCTTCATGCCTTGACTGCTGTCTGTCGTTCCAGGACTCGTTGCTTCCGTCTCGTCTGTCGTGGGGCTTGGATCGGAGGATGTAGTTGTCGAAGCAGCAGTGCTTGTAGGTGATGTTGTCTCATCTGAATACGTGGTCTCGACCAAAGATACGGTTGAAGAAGTTACGTCGCCCTCAATATTGCCTTTCGAATCAAGGAAGACACCGCGTTTACCGGCGCAACATCCAGGGTCGTCTTCCGAACAGCAGTAGCTGCCATCTTCACACCGCTTAACACGCGGGAATCGGTTGTTCCTCTCCTCTAGAAGCGATTGTTAGCCGGGTTGAAAGCTTCGAAGTAGAGTAAAAACGGGCGAAAAGCGAACCGGAAAGACAAATCATAGCACACTTCTTCTTATCGTACGGTGCAACGGCACATGGACCTCTCACGAACTCATTCTCTCCTTGTCCTTTGTTCTTGCAGAGTCGATTGGGCATACAAGTTGCCCCCTCACCGCGACAGGCTGAGGAGCCTGGGAATTGTTTGTTGTTGGCCCACTGCTTGCCGTCGACACCCCATCATACGCCCTCCTGAGCCATTGCTGGGTGCAAAAGGGCGTACGAAACGCTCAGGATAATACTGAAATGCATACTTGGATGTAAAGAAGTGTTATGAGGTGAAGAAAGACTGAGCGATCGGTAGATGGCGGATGTAGGATGAGGAATAAGAGGACGAGGGGAAGTCTTGGGCTTTCACCAACGGACAGTATAGATAAGGGTCTGTCACAGGTTTGAAGCCTCCAGTCATTTGCTTTGTAAGCAGAAACATCTTTACTTGTGTAGAGATACTTTGATATCTGGCTTCTAGCCCCTAGGTAACCGACCTGGGAGCCCATTCAAGCCCAATTCCAACATGCCTTCACGGAGATATCGAATTAGTAATGTCATTTCATACAAGGAATTAAAGTCAATACGTCGCTGAAATAGAGCACAGAGAAAAGTACTCTGCTAACTGGGGAGCTTAAAACTGGGATCCTTGAGCAGCTACCAATAATTGAATCATCAACCAATACACAGCCTGGTCTAACTGGGTGACTTGAGAGAGTTAATGATCAGCGAGTCAGACTACCTGAGAAACCTGGGGCCCCTGCATAACGACGCAGGGATTATCTCAAGCTTTTGCAATCTCTCCACATAATTGGACTCACGCACTTTGGCTCGATCCTATCATTGATGACATTCAGAGTCAAGCTAACACTGATTATATCTGAATTAAGCTCATAGAGAACACAGAAATATTACTCGGAAAAGATCCCGCTGAGGAAGGTCTGGAATTTGGGAACGTCCTGAGCCAACACCTTGCGTCAAAGGGGGCGGCACAGTCTGATCCATGGTTGACTTGTTGGTCACTGGTCATTGTGTTGTTGACTGTAGGTAATGTGACATTCATCGGTGGTTGGACCAAGGCAGAAATCTCTGACAATACGAATCCAGGGGTGTCATCCTGGCCCGCACGGAGGCTTAATCAGGTGCCGCTCACTGTGCTCTCCCATTTCCCATTCTTATTTCTCCATCATGTCACACGACCTTGAGCCTAAATCGACCATCCGCGATCATGTCGCTGGCATCAGCATTCATAGTACAACTTGGCCAAATATTCAGAGACCCTCATCGGGCCCTTTTGCGATTGAGTATCTTCGGCGGTCTTTCCCTTGTGCTTATTCTTATCACCTGGAAGGGCTCGACCAGCTTATCTTACAGCTGGACAACACCAATCAGAGAGCCTAGGCTGAAGAACATCTCACAAAAGGCGACGGAGTATGCCGAAAATCCCGTACGGGCTCCTTATAAGACTAAGTTCTGGGAGGTCGGTCAACGATCACGAGTGTTGAGTCAATGGCTGTCAAAGTCTGACAAACTTTACCCGACTTCCAAGGTTGGGCGGCAGCTCCAAGATGTCACGGAGATAACAGCTCAACAACTATTCCCTTTCCTCCGTAACCCACCGCGGAATCCCGGATCAAAAACACCGCTCTCTGACCTTCGACACTCTTTTGACAGAGGGTCCAGAGGAATTGTAATTCCTGTTGGTGGTGGAGAGCAATCAGTACGCTTCGCTGGCCATTTAATAGTGAGCCTACGCAAAGTATTGGACTGTCAGTTGCCGATACAGATTGTATACGCTGGAGAGGATGACTTGCCCCAAAAAGATCGCGACAGGATCGCAAAACTCGATGGCGCATCTGATCTTGAGTTTCTTGACATCTTCACTGTCTTTGATGATACAACACTAAAGCTCAAAGACGGAGGATGGGCCATCAAAGCTTTTGCATTGCTCGGATCACACTTTGAAGAAGTCATCCTTCTCGATGCTGATGCTGTGTTCATTCAACAACCGGAAAGGCTATTTGCGCAAACAGCATATATCGAGAAAGGAGCGTTACTCTTCCACGACAGACTGCTTTGGCAACATGCTTTTAAAGAACGGCACGAATGGTGGAAGGACCAGATCAAAGAGCCTTCAGCAGAGATGAACAAATCACTCGTATGGACAGAAGACTACGCTGAAGAATGTGATTCTGGTGCAGTAGTCCTCAACAAGGAGCGAGTAAGCACTCTCACTGGCCTCCTACATATTGCATGGCAGAACACATATGAGGTTCGAGAGGAAGTCACTTACAGGCAAGGTCACGGGGACAAGGAGTCTTGGTGGCTTGGCCTTGAGCTTGGCGGGTCCAGCTATGAGTTTGAGTCGCATTATGGTTCGATGATTGGCTGGGGTGAAGGTAAAGGAGGAAATGTGACCAAGGTTTGTAGCTTTGTTATTGCTCATACTGATGAGAAGGATAAGCTGTCATGGTACAATGGAAGCCTGTTGAAGAACAAGCGGGTGGACCCAAATGGTTACGAAGTCCCAGAGTACTGGATGATGGACGGTAAATGGCATAAAGGAAGGACAAAGGACGATATGAGTTGTATGACTGATACGGAAGTATTGGAGCTGACTGTGGAGGAGAAGCGTGTATTGAGAGAGAGCATTGAGATTGCGAAGGAGGTAGATATTACCCTCAAAGACACAGTATAGGTAGAGATACCACAGCCATTTTATTATATCAATTGCGACAATGGAGGGTTACCAATGTTGTTGACCTTTAAAAATGTTGTTAGGTCTGCCATGCTGCAATTATTTGTTCACCACTCATTCTGTACTTGAGGCGGTGTTAGGCAAACGAAGAAGTGCGTTGGTGCCCAATTGTTGTCATGAAGGGGGCCGTCGACTTATCCTATTGGTTGAGCTGGGGAAGCAGGCTGACGGTATGACCACTAAAGTGCAATGAAGCGTGATGTAGATGTCCCAGAAACAATGGTATTGGCTCGTTCTCGCCCAAGGCATGCGTAAGGCATTCTATTCTGGTCGTTTACCACAATGGCTCTCTCTCCCGCAAAGTCCTCACTTCTTACTATCACCAACTTTCCAAATTTCACCGAACGATACAATGACTGTACCTGCATTCGGATTCTCCGCCGGCGACTTCGTCAGCGCTGTCAATTTGATCGTCGACATCACCAAAGCCTTGAAAAGCACAGGTGGCGCTGCAGGGGATTATCTTCAAGTGTTGGCAGATTTGAACCTTTTGAAAGATGTGTTGTCACACCTGCAGCAACAGCAGACCGGCGCGACGCCACAAAGAAATATCAATCCTTTTACAGAGTATGCACGGAAACAAGCAGATATCACTTTATCTACATTGGGAAACTTTCTCGACCTGATATCCAAATTCGATGCTAGCCTGGGTCCGCAAAGATCGTCAGCGTGGTACCACGGTGTTGGTAGAAAAGCGCAATGGGCGCTGGTCTACTCGAAACATGTCGATGACCTACGCTCAAGGATCGGGTCACAAATTCAGACGCTGAACCTCATCACTCAACTACAAGAAGAGTACTTAGACCTGTGGATGACTGTCCATCGTATGCTGACTGTGACGCAAGCGACCGTAACGACTTCAATGAGCTGAATAGCCAGCTCAACATAATCAAAGCCCAGAATGAGCAGGTTATATCACAACTCCAACAACGGTATGGCTTACTTATAAAATTTTGAATGTGAATAGTTTTGACCATTTTCTGTAGCCAAATAATTAACATTGAACAACTTCGAGAGCAACTAGATCTGCTTGACCCTCGGGATGATGTGTATCAACCCGATAGCGCATCTGCACCACCTCAAGTTATTGAAGACTCTCAATCAAGTGCAAGCCATCAACCGGTAGTAGTAGACTTGGAAGACCCCGTCATGCATCATGCTACAAGCCCGGGGGACCAGCCCAGTCAGCATGATATGACTAGTCAACAAGGAGAGACAACGCAAATCCTTTTACCAAAGCTGTAGGTAAACACCAAGGAGTTTTAACTATGATTAACTAAACCCTCGTTACCAGTCTTCGAGCTGTCAGCCAGGATCTGTACAATCTCGTTATGAAGACCTGGTTACTGTTTCCAGGGTTGATGGGACACTATTCTCGCCTGTGCACATCGATCTCTAGGCCACCACTCCTCACCATCGCTGAGAATATCAACTTTGAAGATGTGCTCGGGCGTCAAACGACGTTGCAGTATGACTTCTTCAGGTATTGGGTGGCAAGTGAGATTGCAGCACCACGTTCACATGGCCGCTAACTACTTATCAGAATGTCGATATGTTTCTCAATAGGCAGTTTGAGAACTGTCCAGGTCAACAGTATATCGCAAAGAAGCAATATTTCTTCATTGGTGCAGATTCAGCAACGAGTAAACTGAAATCGAATGTTGAGATTGCTTGGCTAACAATGGTCCGCCCTGGATGCCAAATATCGATGTCGATAAAAATGATTGCAGAACAGGAGATTGCTTCAGAAGCCAAGTGCCCCAATCCTGCTTGCAATGGCCGTTCGGTTAAGATAGGCGATGAGAAAACATTTTCATGCCAAGGGTGCGATCTTATGTACTCCGTGCTACCCAAAAGCTCTGCAACAGAATTACCTGCGGGGGAAAGAAGAAATACGTCCAGAGTCTACGACTTGATTCCATACTGCCGACAGTCCCAAGCTTCTGAAACAAGTCAAGACATAGTCGGACTGGATCAGCAAATTGCTTGCTTCAAGAAAGTCCACATATTGGCACCGGCGATGAATAGGACATCGACAGCGAGACCTATGTCCCAAGGGAAAATTGCATTGCTGCAGAGCATGCCTAGCCGTAGAAGGGTCGTGTGGATCTGGGTTTGTTGCACTTGTACAAGCACAGATTCTTGTCCAAGGTACGGTGTTTTTCGCTGCACTACTTGCGATAGGCGAAGACTATGTACTGGTTGATAGTTAAAGCTGATGATATCTCAACGAGATGTATCAATCTAATACAAAAAGAAAATCTCAATTAACTTCAGGTTTATAAAGGCAATATATATATATAGCCTTAATAAAGATTAGTCTCTTAATTAAAAATAGAATACAATACTGTTACAATAACTTAATTAGTAACCTTATTAGTAGCTATTAAGTATAAGAAGCCATAATGTCCAGACGTGGCCACTGATGAAGTCAAACGTGGCATAAATAAATACAGTCAAAATCACATTAAGTTCTCTCAAAGAGGGCAGGGAGTATATATCAGGTAATAGTTGACATCTGACTCTGACGCAAACATATTATGACCACACGCAGCTGCATAATTGCGATTTACCCAGCGCCAACGGAACAAACGAAGCGCGATATTATTAGGGGGTGAAGTTCGAGATTGATGCTGAGCATGGGGCAAGTGACAGCAACGATAGTTGTTTCATACGACTGAAACTCGTAGAGAATACAGGATCACGCCCAGTTCTTCTTTTTATTTTAGTAACTTTGCTTCTGGGCTCTATTCTTGTAAACACAGATCTTGCTCCTCTCCGGATGTTTACGAGCTATCAATCATTCAAGCGAAAGTTTTTCTTACACAATTGCAGTTTGAACCAGACTTGCGCCTATGTGTATTTGTTCAGCATCAACCTTCTGAAAGAAATCTAGATACAAGAGAATCAAAGTTGAAGATTGAACTTAATAACTTGCACTACCATATTTGCTTGACTTTACCGCTGAGCGCAGTGACGGAACATATGACGTTTTGATTCGAAACGCCGAAGCCGTAACAGTGCCGGCCAGGTCTACCGCCCTACATGCTTCGGCCCCAATAAACCCTTATGCCAGCCAGTGCCTTAGCTAACGACTCTGACTATTCAACATTGACCTCCTAAGCTTAGTACGTGTCTGAGCAGGGTCCCGTCCATGTAAGCAGGCTCCCGGGGTGGGTGAGTGGGTGAGCCGGCACTGTCCGAAAGTGGCTAAACACCGCTCCACCACTCCAAAGACAGAAGATCCAACAAAGGCAGTGCTACGGTAGGTGCTGTGAGTCCCGCTTTCGGGGGTTTGCCGCATACAGATCACATTCGGATGCCACACCATGTCTTAGCCCGCACGGTAAATTCAATCGAGAGGAACGATCGATATATAGACTCTATGATTGTTAGATTTGTGGCTTGTACTATTGATGTGTCGTCTCTTAACATCTGGTTCGAATCTTCCGAGATCATTACTGGAATACTATTGGCCGACCATGGACAACTTCAATACAATCGCTTTCGAGCGTTTGGTGAGCCCCTCGGGGCTGCTTGGCCTCACTGGAGTTTGGCTTGGTTATCGTGTCGCGCTCGCACTTTATAACGTCTCTCCTTTCCACCCTCTGTCCAAATTCCCTGGTCCCAAAATTGCCGCCGCTTCGTATATATATGAGGCTTATTATGACTGGATTCTCATGGGTCGGTATGGCAGGAGGATAGAGAAGATGCATGAACAGTATGGCGAGTACTTGATCAAGGCGTCCCCATAAATCTGCAGTAACTAACAATCATTGAAGGTCCCATCGTGCGCGTTAGCCCTGATGAACTTCACTGCAGCGACCCGTTCTTTGCCGACGAGATCTATACAGGAAAACCTGGTCGAAGTACGTCTATTCAACTGCCTATCTCGCTCACAGCCTTCTGGGCTCAATAAAACTCTTCCGCTCACATTTCTCTTAGTCCGCGATAAATGGGAGCACCACCTTAAAATAGCAGGCGCTGGCCCAGTCTCGCAGGCAACCGGCACGGCTGGACCGCACGAGCTACATCGCAAACGCAGAGCTGCCCATGCGCGCTTCTTCTCACGCGGACAGGTGCTCAAGCTCGAAGACGAAGTGTACAACTACGCTAAGCTCGCTATTGAGAAAATGCTGCGCTGGACCGGCAAGGAGGCCTTCGAAGTTAAGGGCGCCTTCAATTGCTATACCGCCGATGTCTTCTCCCAGTACGCATTCGGAGAGCCTATGGGCTTTATCGAGCAGGAGGGATGGGAGCCCAACTTTGGAACTTGGACCTCGTCCTTCTTGACAACCACTTACATGAGTACGTCTCTAGAGAGCCCTTTCTACTGTTTTTTCTTGGTCGTGTCTTGCACGTACATATGTGCATTCTGGCCTACTTTGTGCTATATCAATAGCCTATGTGGCGGCCAGAAATATAGTTTTGATCGTGAAACCCTTTTAGACTCGGCAGTTATGCTAATTGAACGGTGAACAGTGCGTCACAACGGCCTGGCCAGGCGGCTGGCTGATATCCTCCCCATGTTCGCGGACTATATGGGCGAGGATGTCAAAAGGATAATGCACCAGATGAATCATGTGATCCCAGCGTATATCAAGACTGCCCTGGCAAATCCCGATGGCGGCCGTGTCTTTAACGAGATTTTGAACTCCAATGTCCTACCCGAGGAAGAGAAGAGCATGTATCGTCTCTCGGGCGAGGGGTTTGTCTTCCTTGTTGCTGGAACCGAAACCACTGCGGTCAGTTCTCTAGTTGGCAGGTCGAATTTGCCCAACTGACTCGATGTAGGCTATCCTCACTGTCATGGCGTTTCACCTCCTCCATCAGCCCAAAATCTACGTTCGTCTGATGAAAGACCTTGAAGGCATTGATCCCAATAATCTCAAATGGGCACAACTTGAGCAGAGACCGTACCTCTGGGCCCTCGTTCAAGAGTCTCTGCGGCATCAACCTGGGGCGGCCGCTCGATCAGCTCGCATCGCCCGTGAGGAAGATCTCTTCTATAAGAGTCAAGATGAAAAGACGCAATTTGTGATCCCCCGAGGCACGCCTGTAAGCATGACGGCCATGATCAACCACTGGGACACGCGGCTGTTTCCCGACCCTGACGCATTCAACCCTGAGCGATGGCTGCTGCCCGACGGCAGGCCTGATTACACGCTGCAGAAATTTCTCATCTCCTTTTCAAAGGGATCTAGAGTTTGCGTTGGCGAGAGGTGAGTTTTATAATTACTTCCGGCGTTCAGGACGGGGAAGTCCAAGCGAAAGTTTCATGCTGACAGTTGTGTCTTTTAGTCTTGCGCTGTGCGAAATCTATATCATGGCGGCCCTGATGGCGTTTCGAATCATCCCGAAAGCCGAGCTTTTCGAGACTACGATTGAGGATCTCATATATGACCATGACCTGGTCGTGTTGCAGACGAAGAAGGGACACATTTCGACTCGCATCAAGATCGCGTGATTTACAAAAGACCATCAAAAAGCCTTCTTGCCTTGCCCAGTCTAAACGAGGGCCACAGCAATATCTACCAGTAAGGTTTTGCAAGCTACGAATCTTCTCGCGACACTGCATCTACCTTTCCCCTTTCCCCTTGAGGTGTTATTACGCGTGCTGGCGGAATTTATTGAACTCTGATGTTCAGACGCAAACTCCTAGTTGAGCAATGCAACGACTTTCTAGGGTACTGGAAGGCAACGGCTGGGGGCTGTATATGAGAAGTTAGAGCTGAAAAAACAAGAAATACATATAAAATTTAACTTTAGCATATCTATCCTCAGAACTGTTAAACGTTGAAGAAAAATAAACGTCAAAGTTCAAGGGTCATATGTGACGCCAAATTCGCCACCAGTAGCAGAGCCACCATCAGCCATCAAGGGTTTGCAAGGTATTCCCTTATAGTTAAGATGCCTGCCAATGGACTTCAAATATATTTTCTCCAGAGCATCCAAATACCTGGCCTTATCTTCCCAGCACTGAAAAAAAGCATGCTCGGGGAGGAATAGCTCAAATGGTTGGAATAAAGTGTTGGGCGCCGTTGAACCTCGAGCTAGCCTGGAGTAGGGCATGTTCATTCTCAGAAAAGTCTTAACAGCGAAGTTCTCGTGTTGCTCCAGAGTAACAGGCATTTGCTAAAGCTTTAGGTATCCAAGCTCTGTGTAGTGATACAAGCCTTCAGCCACGGTAGTCAATGGCTCTTATTTCGTACTCTAAGTGTAGGGGTCAACCAGGTCAAAACCACTCGCCCTTCTGCACCATTATGGGGTGACAGGCTTCAGACATCCAAGTCCGGTATTCAAAGGTTGCAAGGTGGCCAAGGTTCTTAGAACAGTGTCTCCAACTTGCTACCGTTACAGATGTCAAGGAGCATCGGAATGCTTTATAAATACCACAGTTCGCATGTCACATAAGATTTAGCGGTGCATCTTAGCGTCCTTCTACGACCGGAAGTTGGTAGGTATCTCGGTTCATTCTTATATCAGTTACTAAAAGTCTATAAAATTGTCCGTTCTTACCAGAGTTCGTAAGTATTTGAACCATCCACGTTAGGGCGTCCTCGAGCCAGAGTTAGTCCTGAGCGAGTGAAGGACGAGCGGTCCTAGTACACCTGAAACTCCAGGCTATGACAGCAGTCAAAGCTATAACTTCAACCACTACTTGTTCTGCACAGGTGCTTGGTGGACCTAGGAGGCGCGTATCCTGGGCCTATGGGCCTGTGGCTCCTGCTGAATAACAATTCGTGGCTTCGCGTTCTCCATCAGGTACGGTCGCTGGCGGAGGACCTCTCTGAAGTAGCTCGGCCGGCCATCCTCCTCGACGAGCTCCAGCAACCGGTCGGCTTTGAAGTCAACCGTAAGGCCACTGAGCCATTCCCCATCAGCCATCAACACAACACTGCAATGCCATGGTGTTGTGAAGCCGCTCTTAGTGTTGAGCAAGCTGATAGAAATCTTATTTTCTCCCGTTGACTGATGGATACTGAGACGCAAATGGTTCGGGAAGCGCGCTTTGACGGCTCCTGCGAAAGACTGAGCGTAAGAAATGTTTTGTTAGTCATAGGGACTCAGGTGGACATCGAAATGAGTGACAGAAGTAGTGCTTTAAACTTACGTATCCTCGGATCAGCATCTGCTTAGCGAGATACTTGACATCCTTTCTGTACTTGGCACTACTCTTGGCTGAGCCGAAGATGTGCCGCAGGTCTGACTTCAGGAAGCGGCAGTACCCCTTGTACGTCCCGAGTGTGTCAGGATTTGTGGCGATTTCGTGGTCAATGTCAAGATCGCCGTCCCGGCCATACTTGTTGAATAGGGTCCGGCGGAAGTTAGTTGCGTTGGCAACATACGTGAGCTCGTTAAGGTCATTGGGCAGGCCCTTCACTGCGACCAAATCTTGTAGACGGGAGAATGAGAGATGAGAGAAGCCCTGGCGCTCGGCCATGGCCCGCAGTGCCGACCCGTAGCGCCAGGTCTCCTGGTCAGAAATTCCTAGCAAGTCTAGATGACGATTCAAGAAGTGTCAGTGAGAGTCTTGACGTTGCTTCGAGTGAGGGATGCAGAGGATAAACGAACCATTGTATACCAGGCCGTCTGAGATGACAGTCAGCTCTGCACCAGGCTCATAGAATTGGCCAATGGTGGCACATATGGAGTTTAGTCTAGCAAGTGCCAACTCTTCAGCCTTATCTGGGAGGTTACCCAGCACCTTTTCGATCTTATTTGCTGACTTGAACGGGAATGCCGGCAGACACATGACCACCTTTTGCCGTGCCCTGACAAAACGTGAGACGACGGCCAGGAACTTGGGCCTGCCGGCATTATGAAGTTCCTCAGTGCTGTCGAACTTGTGAAGAGAGTATTCTAGAATGACGTCCAGAATTCTGTTGGAGGTCTTGGAGACTTTGGTCTCCTCAGAGTCTTCCGTTTTGTCATCTGTGGTGGGAGGGCTCGCCATTTCGCTCGGGACGCTGGAGCGGGAGGATTTCGTCGACATGGTATCATCGAATGAGACGTCTGATCCAGCTATGGTGACAGCCGGTGTCTTGAGCTTCAAGACATCGGAGGTGTTCTGATGATCAATATCGATGGACATGGCGACCAAAGGACATATGAATGATATGATAGGGAATCAAATGATACGAGATAAGCATGCAATAAGGGTGAAGCGGAGGTGTCGTAAAAGTCACAATCTAGAACAAGCCGTACATATAGTGTCACGTACAGCACTGATCCAATTGGGATATATGACCCAATGTAAAAGGCTTTGATTCTTCACAAAGGAGATTTGAGGACACGCGCAGCCTTATTTTATCCGGGAGAATGCCAGAAGAAGGAAGATATTGTCTGCCTCACTCCAACCCAAGTGAGGCAAAGCCCGTCATTGTCATTTGGTAGCAGATGCTAATTCCATGCCGGGAGCACTGCTCTGGGAAGGGAACGTGTGTGTGGCTTGGTAGGGCGGAAGCTAGGGAAGACAGGCGGCCGAAAAAAGCAAACAGTGTAAACGGGACGGGATATTGCCGTTTCAGGTCCGCTGCCGTTAACTACCTTACAGCGTGTGTCTGAGGTGAGATGGGTGTGGATCGCGACGGGATCCTAGCACAGAGACAGGGGTACTCTTTAGATCAAGGTACCTAAGCGCCCGCCCCCAGTCTCAGTTCTCGGACAGCCTGTGACCTTCTGTTGTGTCACCCAGAAGCAGGATCTCTCCTCTTTCCGCTTCTAATTTCTGTTCTGGCTTACGAGCTCACAATCGAATCCTTTCATCGCTTACTCTCCGCCTGAAGAAGCCGGCCTTCTCAGTGTACCTCTCAGCAAACAACGCCCCCGGTATCCAGCCTAGTTACCGTGGTCTGACGGAATTGTGAAGATCCATTTAGCGTCCCAGCCGGTAGACTAGTGGCCTGGCGCTTGCGAGGCCCTCTACTACACCAACTCCACGACCAAAAGCTCTGCGAACAGCTTGCTACCGCTGTCGCTGCGATGGGACAAACCTACATGCGTCTGCCCGAGGATGGAGATGACAGAGATGCCAGTGCCAGCAGACCTTTAGCGCCCACGAGCGCACAATTGGCAACAACCACGCTGCAGGTCGGCGGCATGACGTGCGTTGCCAACTCTTATTTTCGTTTACTTCTTTCTCTAATGCTGAACTTGTAACTTCAATAGATGCGGTTCTTGCACATCAGCCGTCGGAACAGTCTCCGTCAGCCTCGTAATGGAGCGCGCCGTCGTCACCCATGACCCAGAGATCATACCCGCCAACAAGATACAGGAGATCATCGAAGACTGCGGGTTTGATGCTGAGGTTCTCTCCACCGATCGTCCCAACCACATGATTATTCGATTGAACAACCACTTCTCCGACGAGAGTACTGCGATTGGGAGCGAAGCCGAGTCTGCAACGACAACTGCGACGACCATTTGCGCCATAGAAGGCATGACATGTGGCTCCTGCACATCCGCCATTGAAGCCGGCTTCAAAGGCGTGGCTGGCGTGCTCAAGTTCAACATTAGCCTTTTGGCGGAACGAGCCGTCATCACGTATGACGAGACGAAGCTTTCGCCAGAGAAGATAGCTGAGATTATTGACGATCGCGGATTTGATGTGACCATTCTATCGACGCAGCGAAACTCAGTCTACCAGGGTGGAGACACTGCAACCGCTCAGTTCAAGGTCTTCGGCTGCAAAGATGCGACTACTGCCCAGAATCTGGAGGAAGGCCTCATTGCAGTCCAGGGCATCCGATCCGCATCTCTCAGCCTCAGTACGGACCGCCTGACAGTCGTCTATCAGCCCAGGACTGTAGGACTTCGTGGCATTGTTGAGGCTATAGAGGCGCAGGGCTTGAATGCCCTCGTTGCAAGTGGTGAGGATAACAACGCGCAGCTTGAGTCGCTGGCCAAAACGCGCGAGATTACCGAGTGGCGGACAGCGTTCAGGACGTCACTTGCCTTCGCAATCCCCGTCCTCTTCATCGGCATGATTATTCCTATGGCATTCCCAGTGATAGACATTGGACGTTTCGAGCTTGTACCTGGTCTATTCCTGGGTGATATTGTATGTCTCGTCCTCACATTGCCTGTTCAATTTGGCATTGGCAAGCGATTCTATATCTCTGGGTATAAATCTCTTAAACATAAATCGCCAACAATGGATGTTCTCGTCGTTCTCGGCACATCATGCGCCTTTCTCTTTAGTGTCTTCTCCATGCTGATCTCCGTCCTTCTCGAGCCGCATTCTAAACCGTCCACGATCTTCGACACATGCACCATGCTCATCACATTCATCACACTCTCTCGTTGGCTCGAGAACCGGGCCAAGGGCCAGACCTCTAGGGCGCTGTCTCGTCTTATGTCCTTAGCTCCCTCCACAACTACCATATACAGTGATCCAATTGCTGTGGAAAAGGCAGCAGAGACCTGGGCAAAGTCGTCTGACGAAGCCCCAACACCCAAGACACCTCGAACTCATGAACCTGGCGTCTCTGCTTGGGAGGAAAAGGTCATCCCAACAGAACTGCTTGAGGTTGACGATATTGTGGTCATTCGGCCCGGCGACAAAATTCCAGCAGATGGCATTCTGGTTCGAGGCACTACATTTGTTGACGAAAGTATGGTTACTGGAGAAGCTATTCCTGTTCAGAAGTTCATAGGTGATAGCGTCGTCGCTGGTACAGTTAACGGCGATGGGTGCGTAGACGTCCGTGTTACTCGGGCTGGCCATGATACCCAGCTAAGTCAGATTGTCAAGCTAGTGCAAGACGCGCAAACCGCCCGCGCCCCCATTCAGCAGCTTGTTGATACAATAGCCGGCTACTTTGTTCCCATGATTCTTATCCTCGGTCTTGGCACATTCCTTGTATGGATGGTCCTATGTCATGTTTTATCTCACCCTCCGGAGATCTTCCTCGAAGACAATAGTGGTGGCAAGGTCGTGGTATGCGTTAAGCTATGTATCTCCGTCATTGTCTTTGCTTGTCCGTGTGCTCTCGGGCTAGCTACGCCCACGGCTGTCATGGTTGGTACCGGAGTCGGTGCAGAAAACGGAATTCTGATCAAGGGAGGGGCTGTCCTGGAACGTATAACCAAAGTAACGCAGGTTGTCCTCGACAAAACCGGCACGATTACCTACGGGAAGATGAGTGTGGCTAGCATAGGCCTCGTTCCGCATTGGGCAAGAAGCGAGGTCAGTAAACGACTGTGGTGGTCCATCATCGGCCTAGCAGAGATGGGGAGCGAACATCCCGTGGGCAAGGCCATTCTGGACGCTGCAAAGAATGAGCTAGGTATGGGGCCCGAGGAAACCATTCATGGCAGCGTCGGAGACTTCAAAGCGGTTGTGGGCAAGGGCGTCAGCGTGGCCGTCGAGCCTGCTACCGCAAACCGGTCACGATACAGGGTATTAGTTGGCAACCTTCTCTTCTTGCAGGATAATGGTATCGACGTCCCTGAGGATGCTCTCGAGGCCGCAGAAAAGCTTAACCTGTCGGCTGGCGCGGGTCCATCGCAGGCCAAGAGCAATATCCGCAGCGCTGGAACCACCAACATCTTCGTCGCCATTGACGGCCTTTACACTGGCCATGTATGCCTCTCCGACACAATTAAAGAGGATGCTGCAGCGACTATCTCGGTCCTGCACCGCATGGGCATAAAGACCGCCATAGTGACGGGCGACCAACGGTCTACCGCACTCGCCGTCGCCTCTGCCGTAGGTATTGATGCCAACGATGTTTACGCCGGTGTTAGCCCCGACCAGAAGCAGGCCATTGTACAAGAGATCCAGGGCCGTGGTGAGGTTGTCGGCATGATTGGCGATGGCATTAACGACTCCCCGGCACTCGTGACGGCGGACGTTGGCATTGCTATGGCAAGCGGAACGGATGTCGCAATGGAGGCGGCGGATATGGTGCTTATGAGGCCGACAGAGCTTATGATAATACCAGCTTCGCTGGCGCTCACGCGCACCATCTTTCGCCGTATCAAGATAAATCTCGGATGGGCATGTATTTATAACGCTATCGGCCTCCCGATCGCAATGGGCTTCTTCCTTCCGTTCGGGCTCAGCGTACATCCTATAATGGCGAGTCTTGCGATGGCGTTCAGCAGTGTGACGGTGGTGGTCAGCAGCCTGGTGCTCAACTCTTGGACAAGGCCTGTTTGGATGGACGAGGTGACGAAGAACGGTGGCAGGGAGCCCAAGGCAGATAGATGGTTATGGGTGAGGGGAGTCGTGAGCTGGGTGAGTGAGATGATGGGACGCAGAGGCAAGGTGGAAGAAGTTGGGTATGTGCCATTACAGAACATAGAAGGCTGAGTTTGTCTGACCATTTTCTTGATATTCATTGGAATACCCAAGTCTGCTTGACGAGCTTCAAGCCTGGGAAACGGATACAGTACCAAAAAGACTACCTATGCGTCCAAACAGTCACGTTCATGCTATCGAAGTAAGGGGCGAAAGGCAAGCATGAGCTATCAGGTCTATCAACTCAAAGTGAGACTCTCAAAACACACTTCAGGCAGCATACCAACTACTCATGCAATAGCTAAATATACGATACTGTCAATAATTCTATCTTGCGTCTTTTTATCTCCAGACCATAGTAATCTCAAAGCCAGAACCTCGGGAATCATTAGAAAACCTCTTTCCGTGACACGGAAAAAAGCCCGTCGAGTTAGGGTTATGCAAATGCGCTCAATATATTCGAAAAGTCAGTCTACCTATCCACCCTATCCCTCTGGTCTACGACCATTGTATCTCAACTTGCTCGCAAACTTACAACACCGCCATCTTCTTCGGTATAAGTAACTCTCGCGTTTTCCTGACCCGAGCACCGTCCTCCTTACTCTTGAAATACCGACCCGTTTTGTAGCTCCAAAGCAGGCTACCAAGTGCATGATTCTTCTCGACCTCGAGATAACCAAGGAGCGCGCGGTCGGCCTCCTCGCCGAAGCATGGGAGCTCCGATAGTGCTCTGTAATAGCGTCTGTAACAGTCGTTGATCATAACTCCAACCTCATTTATTGCTTGTTGGATTGAGAGCCCCTTGGCCTTGAGCAGGCGGACCATGTTATGGTCTACCCCGAGGCGAAGGTCCTTCTCGTAGGAGAGGATGTCGTTGACTAATAAGATCTGGTCGCTGATTATGACCATGATCTCGAACACTAAAGGATGGTCCGCTACCTCCTCGGGCAAGTCAATTCCATAAGCCCACTCATTGTTGACGAGGGCAGGATAGGCACCGAGGGAGCCCCGGCGCATGGCGAGGTATTCGTCAGGATCCCGTGTGAAGGACTTGCCCTCCACATTTGTCCGGACCTGCGCGACTAGACCCTCCCAGTACAGCTCGTGAGCCCACTTCCAGCGCTTGTAGAAGCGCTCTGACGATGGCTTTCCCGAGTAGAAACCCTCTGGGCTTTGCTTCACGCGATCGCACAATGTCTGGAACACATAGCGAATAGGGTGTTCTGAGTCGGCGGTATACCGAGGGGCAGTACCCTCCATGATCTCACGTGTCCTGGCAATCTCATTCACGGCGCCATCCAGGTCATTGCACAGGTGGCCTTCGTCGAACTGGTCGTCGAACAGGAAGGCCCATGAGTTCCAATCAGCTGATGTGCGTAAGGCGAATGCGCTGCAGTCAGGAGCCCAGATGCTTGCAAGATAGGTGAAGTCAACCCGCTTGTTTCTGCTGGCCCATTTGGCATCGGCGTTGATCACGCTTGACAAAGTCAGTCAGGGGTTACCCTTCAAGGAGGTCTGCTTGATGCTCGGGGTGCAACTTACGAGGAAATCCACTCGTCAGCGTCGGCTTTGACGCTGGTATAGTTGGGGTTCTCACGGGCTGGGACCGACATGAGTGAGCTGAAGAGGTCAGGAAGGATGAGAACCTCCATCTCGGCATGATCTTGAAATTGGTCATGCTCGGGAACGTTGTGGACCCCGTTCCCGTTGGCCATTCTAGTTTTGATCTCATGTTTGGTGTTGACATGAAGCTCGTCCCCGTTGGTCATCTCGGACTCGGAACCACTATCGAATTTGACCATGATTCTACTCTGTTGTTAGGTTTGGATGTTCTATACTAAAGCAGTAATCTTGATTCAGGGTTATAAACGCCTTTGAACTTATCAATGCATGGAATTACTATATAATGCAGCAGCAGGATTTGGTACATTTATGGAGTGGCGTCTGCCGAGGGATCTATCTACTCATGCAAGCTGTAGCTCTGGTGTCTGGATTGGGAAGGACGCCGCTGCTACGGAAAAGGAATGATTGGGATGTGAAAGCGTTCATGTGCCGACACTAGCAACGAATTCCTCCGTTTGAGGCTTGATCCGGTTGCTTATAATCAGTGCCGGACAAACCCCCGAAAGGACGTAGGTAACAACACTCCGGTCAGCTGACGTGAGCCTCAATATGTTCCGTCCTTATCAGTCCCTTGCGACGGCACATGCTTGTAAAGGAAGTCTAGAGGGGAAAATAAAAAAAAGACTCCAAATTGGTGGATCGCCCGTGAATTTCTCTGTAAGCTAAACTCGTCAAGGGTCGTGTGTTTTTCTCCCAGAGGCGTAGTGCAGAGGTATACGAGCAGGAATGCACTTGGAGAGTAGTGCTTACATCTGAACCCCTGTATCTTCAGCAGTGGAGCTTGGTTCCCCGTCGGGGATTGGCCACAGAGTACAAGGCTTGTACAGGCAGCGGGAAATCTACTGAAATTGAGAGATTCCCGTCCCTCGACGGAGTAAACGCGCTGATATCAGATAGGTGAGATCGGGCTCCTGGCAGCCCTAGTCGGCGACCCACTGCCGAATCTAGGGGTTGAGGTGTACTGAAACGGAAGATGAATGGGGCGGGACTTAGCACCCGACGGGTGGCCCCGCTCCTTGGGGGCTAGGGACTTTTCAGGGCTCGATTCTCGATGGTCCAGAAGGATGGTTCATGGAATTTGGAAGGTGAGCATGATTTACAAGCACGAAATCTCGCAGGACAGGGTGAACTGTACTCTGGCTTTCTTTGATAAGATTTTGCAATCTGTAACCCAGTACATGACTGTGTAATTGTAAGCTCGGCTAAAAGCACATGGGACTGGCGTGGGGAACGTAGCCATGCATGGGTAGGATGATATAGTTCACCACCGTCCACCGGTATACATTCACAGTCATTGCCTGATCCAGCATATTACATATACTGCTGATCTTGCTTGTTCGAGAACTTATCCAGGAAAACTACCTAGACTGGAGATCATCATGTTTAGTACCCTACGGCAAACGTTTGGTGATGGAGACCGACTCCTCAGCGTGGAGATTGCCCCGCCCTTTGACAAGGACAGGACGTCCATGCGCACTGCTTGTGAGAGATGCCGGGCACAAAAGGTAGGTCACCTTGCGTACATTCACGTTACATTCACCTTCATTGCCTATCTCGTCGGGGAGTCTTGGTAGATAAGCCGTAGAGACCTCCTCTTCCATCTTCACTTGACGACAACGAAACTGACTTGACGTTTACGTTGCCTTTAGTCCAAGTGTGTGAGCGGTGAGAACGGCTGTATGCTATGTGTTGCCAAGAATCAGAAATGCGAGTACTTGGTCATCTCGAGGCCTCAACGGCGCGCGTCCAGCGCCGCTAGCAGTGGTTTAAAGTCCCGGAACGATGATGGGGATGAGGATGACGACGACAACACCAACACATTCGTCAACCAACCCAAGAAGTCACACCAAGCCAAGAGACACAAACGTTGGTCTCAAGCACAGGCTAGGAGACAATCATCGCCATTATCGACACATTTATCATCCCCCAAGGATCAATTGACCGCCACAACAGCCTCACAGCCCTCACTTCAGGACAACAACACCAACAACAACATCGCAACAGGGCCAGACGTGAACCTAGAGGATGCACAGCAATTGTTCCTCGACGCGCTCTTCCCAGACTCTCTTGGGCAGATCCCGGCTGTCTTTCCGCAGTTCGAGCCGGACTTCTTTGGCAATATGACCGGCTCCACGCATCCAGCTGCCACGAAAAGTCGGCCAGACCGCGGCGGTATTGGTGTTACTGCCGAAGCGTTGACCGCTCAAGGAGGCAGTAGTAAGCAGAACCATCACAGATCTGTATACTCATCGTCGTCGGCAGACAGCTTATTCGAATATGCTATGGACCCGATGGACTTTCTCATGGATGAGTCGCGCATCCCTACGACGGTAGCTCCCAGCCGTGCCCATGGCAGCAATGGAGTCACGACCGAAGCTCTGCCTACTACTACTTCTTCCTCAACACCATCAGATTCAGCTGCCCCCTCCACCTCTTCATCTTCATCTTCATCTTGCTGCTGTATGATGACAGCCGTGAGCATCTACGAGGCCATGCAGGCTCAGCTCGTCTGGGGCGATCCTATCGCTGGCCCATCGGCGGCATCAAGTCCCAACTCTACGTCGGCTGGCTCTTCATACTCGTCTGGGCCATCTTGGTCCGGGTCAGAGTTAGGCACAGGCGTGCCAACATACCCTCCAGCAACGCCTCTCATGACGCAGCAAACTATCCTGAAGCGTCAGAAGATGATACTCCTCCGCTGCGACTCCCTTGTCCAGTGCGGCACCTGCTGGTCCCGCCCGGAGTTCGTCATGCTAGTAATTACCATGTGCGATCGCATATTGACCAGTCTGGAGGCGGTTGAGCGTTTTGTTTGCAGCAGAAGCGACGATGGTGTGAACAGGGTCAGTCCCAACGGTGATGCTACTGCCCTAGACATGCAGGCCATGGCAGCACCATCGCGCGCGGGGCTAGAGGTGTCATCCCTGTCCCGATCGTCCCAGATGCTGCAGCCTGGGGTAGGTGCATGGCAGATCGACGACGACGATGAGATGGAACTGGTCATCAGCCTGATCAAGTCCCGCGTGACAAGACTCGGCAATCTGATCACCATGGCTGAGGGAACAATAAGCGCAAATGCATGGCCTTGGCATGAGAGGCTGGTCCAGGCTCTACGGAAAAGGTCCAACAAGCTTCTTATCTCCCTGTCATTTCGTCACTTTGCGTGAGGCACAGCTTCACTATAAAATTAGTTGTGTGGAGTTTATTTGGATTGGCTAAAAGGACTACTCTTGGAATAGACAAGCATGGAGTATTTATTTCGGTACACAATTCAGACAAACAGGTCAAATGTAGAAAACCATTTCCAGGGGAGGGGGGAATATCAGTACATAGATAGATTGTTATACAAGTACAATGATGTACAACATCCAGATCCCATATCGCTTGATCCAGCCGAGATAATTCAGGATGGCATGTTCTGGCTTGGGGCCCTGTAAATGTCAACACTTCCTCTTGCACGTATATACTGCATGACCTTCAGCGTCTATCTTTGGCTGAATTCTGCAAGTGAGCGTACAGCCTCTCAGCTTCGGGTGTCAGACGCGCATCCAGTGCTGACAGGCAGAGCGTTCAGACTGGGAACTGGCCGATGGACACTTGCCGCTTTGGGCTCACCTCCGACCCGCCTCACCTCTTCAAACTTGCTGCTCCGGGTAGATCTCCGTCTTACCCGGCGATGACAGCGATGACACACGTAATCGGGATTGACAGTGTTTGGACACGACATCGCTTCGGGCATGTCCATATTTATTCGCAATCTGTCAGTACTTCAGGAGGTATTAATCCAGCTGCTCTTGATAGAACCTAAGGTGAAAGTAGCAGTCCTGAACATTCTTGCCAGGTTGATCTAAAACTCCTTTGTAAAGGCCTCTGAGTAATTATCTCTGGTCGATTGCTGCTGTCGATTCATTTCAGTGCACCTTCACTGTCGCTGAGATAAGCCTCAGTCTTCATTTCATCATGGCCTCTCCTCTCCTGCTCATCGGCGCCATCGGCCTTCCCGTCATCATCCTACTCCAATGGCTCGTAACATATGCACGCACCGTCCTCAAGGTCCGCCGCAATGGCCATCCCGCAATCCACAGCGGTGTCATGATCTTCGAGTCCGTCATTCGTTCATGGTATCCTCGCGTCCCCGTCCTGGTGCCCATGGAGAAGTTCACCCTCAAGGATCCTTTTAAGAAATTCGCCAATGCGCGATCCGACATGATCATCATTACTGAGGCCGTGAGTAGCCCCCTCTCTCCTTGCTAGAGAGGATAGATACTGACGTGGGAATCTCACTACTAGTCGTCTCCTAATGGCGTCGCTTACCTCTTCGGATCGCCAAAAATCTTTCGCGAAATTGGCCGCAACGGCGATATCTTCCTCAAGCCGCTTGAGAAGATCCGCTATCGCATGCTGAACACCTTTGGACTGCAGCTTGCCTCGACACAGAACGGCGTCCAGCATGAGAGACACAAGCGTGTCGTCAAAGCAGTGTTTAACAACGAGCTCATGGAGAACGGATGGTATAACATGCGCAATATGTGGCGGGCCTTGCTCCGCGAAGAGGGCATCTATCCGGCGTCCGCCAACTCGGAGACAGCGCCCATTGTACGAGACATGAAGTCAACTATGCTAAAGGTCACACTAGGTGCCATTGGCGCCTCGTGGTTCGACATTGAAATCCCCTGGGATCCGGCCAAGGAGTCGCAACGCAACGCGAAAAATGACCTGATGCCATTCGCCGAGACGCTGAAGGTTGTTTGGGACTCGCCATTTGTGCAGACCATGCTGCCGCTGTGGTTCCTGGAATGGAGTCCTTCATTGTATTTACGTCGCGCTGGCTGGGCGCAGCGATCCCTCGTCACCCACATCAAGAACGCACAGGCTGAGACGAGGCAAAGAATCGAGGATATGAAGGATAATGTCGATGTTCAAGGCCGGCCGAGAAAGTACAGGAACCTCATCGATGCGCTGGTCGATTCTCAGAACGACGTAGAGAAGGCTGAGAGGGCTGAAAAGGGATACGTGGCGCCCAACGTCGGGCTATCAGACAAGGAAGTTCAGGGCAACATCTTCTCTTTCATGGTGTAAGTTCATAAAGTACTCGACGTTTCATTATGTCATGTATGTCCTGACTGACACATTTACTCAGAACCGGTCACGAAACATCCTCGCATACACTGACTTGGGTCCTGTCCCTTCTCGCCAGGAACACGGATTGGCAAGAAAAGCTATATGCCGAGGTCAGCAAGGTGGATACGCTCCCCTTGGACGAGGCCGAAATCGTAGACGGCGCCAAGCCACTGAAGTATTTCAGCTACGAGGAAATGGCAAGCTTCCCTCTGGTCCTTGCAGCTACCATTGAATCACTCCGCATGCGCGATCTGGCCATGCAGATGACGCGCGTGGCCTCCCGTGATACCACGCTTAGCTACACAACGTGGGATGGAGACGCGGCCAACCCTTCTGAGGCCAAGGTCCACCAACACACCGTTGCCATCCCCAAGGGTACGCGTGTGCACCTCGACACGGCGGCGTTTGGGGTCAACCCCTTCAAGTGGGAAGACCCGCAAACATACAACCCAACACGCCACCTTCGCGAGACTGAAGACGTGAATGGCAACAAGAAGGTGACTGTAAGTTTATCTTCCTCCCCTCTTCCTCTATCCAGGCGAAAAAGAAGGTACTAACATTCCTTCCCACGCAGGTCTCGTACGAGGACTTCATCGGCTACTCCTCCGGCTCGCGTCAGTGCATTGGCAAACGCTTTGCAGAGGTAACAATGGTGTGCTTCCTGGCACATATGATCATGAACTTCCGCTGGGAGGTCGTGCCTGAGCCGGGAGAAGCCCAGGAGCAGGCTAAAGTGAGGGCCTCTACTGGCTCGGAACAGTTCATGTTAACGCCTCCATCGTTCGATCTGCGTTTCATCAGACGATAAGGCATAGGCTTTGACTTGCACCTGGTTTGATTGTCTTATAAAATTGAGCGTAAGCAAGAGTCATCCTTGCTTTGTGCCACGCAAGGCCCTTGTAGAAAGGTCGTCAGTGATACTGGGGGTTTGTCTGATACATCCTGGATAGAGGACAGCCTGGGGTATAGGATCTAGTGTAGAAGAACAATATATATATTTCCTCCATTAAACGAATTAGACAGATAACTCGCAAGGTGATTGCCATAATTGCTTATCATGTCTTCAAGTGACTAAGACTGAAGTATGAGGTGCAGAGTCTAAGGGTCAGCTGCGTACTACCCTGCATTCGTTGTAGGTCACATTGGGGAGCCGAATTCTTCGCGATGCAATTTCCAGAATCGCCAATTCGAATCAATTAATCTAAAAGCAATAGATTATAAGTCATAGCATTGTTTTTATTACTCTGGGCATTTTATTACACTCTGGACCCGGTGAAAGGATTTTTAGAGTGAAATGTATTTAAAAAGAACCAACTCCCGCCAAAATTACCGTTTAACTCTTAATTGTTCTGGATTTCACCATCATGGCCTACTCAGCTACTTTGGGGGTAAGCTAGCCTGACAATATTGGTTTGGACAATTACAAGCCGTCGACAGAAGAAAGTATTGTTCCACGAGTATGAGTCTCCGGAGAACGCTTTCAACCTCTCGGGTTATCGACCGATCTGGATAGGTAGATGCCCCCTGTAGGTGGGTGTGGAGGCATCTCGAACGGTCCGTCCCTAATAAGTCAACTAACTTTAGAACCTTTTCTAACCAATCGGACCCCCTAGATTACATTTAGGGCGTCAGTAAGCAGGGGATGTCAGCAAAACTGTGTCGACTAAGCCGCCTGGCTCTGAGTCCGTCAGCTGGAACCAGGGCTCAAATAGGAAATTCTCCTAGTTTGCCGGGGAATCGGCCAGCTCAGCGCGGTTAGCCAATATGGGCAATCGTCCTGGTCCTTCGGTCTGCAAGTCAGAAGTAGGTGACCTACTCTTTCGGGACTCAGCTCAGCCAGCCTGAGATTTTGAGACAGACGCGGAGTTTACTAAGAAAACAAAACGTACCTATCTATCCCCATGCCACCAGTGCCGTATACATGCCCCATATTGTACTCATACTTGTAGGCGCTGAACCTGGATCTTATATTCAGTTCTAGCTTCATAGCTCTCTTTAGTGCGACGAGTATTTTTTTTGTCTATCTCAAGACGCTCTTTCAGTATCGCGATTTATCTTGTCACCATTCTTCGCCTGGTCGACCCGGCTGATCTTAATTGAACTATCTTCACCGGCCTGTTGGTGTTCATATTCATACTCGCACTAGCAGTCATGGCTGTCGGTAACGGAACGCCAGTTAACTGTGGGAAGAGATTGATCCCCCAGATTCTGGACGACCTCGCCTCTGCCGAGCCCAATCGCATCATTTACTCAGTGGCCAGGTCCTCGGATCTGTCGCAGGGGTTCCGCCATGTATCAGCTCGTGCTTTTACGAAAGCGGTCGACAAGACCGCCTGGCTACTTCAGCGTGAGCTGGGAGTGACGTCGGAGATCCGCGCTGTGGGCTATATCGGACCTCGTAAGTTTGTTCCTAAAAACGACGCGTCCTGGGATCTTGAGGGGCTTTTGCCGCCATCTCGGTAGCTCTGAGCCCATGTATTCGAACCATTTGACTGACGACACGATATTTAGATGACCTCCGACAGATCCTGTTGACATTCGCCTGTATCAAAGCCAATTGCGCTGTTCGTTTCTCCCCATACTAAATGTGTCTTTCAAGACCCGACCCTGTTTGTCTAACTAATTTATCTATAGGGCTTGTTCCTCTCTCCAAAGAACAGTACCGAGGGCGCTTTAGCCGTGCTCGAGGCTGCAAACTGTAACATCTGGGTCAATCCTGCTGGTGAGAGGTCAACACAGCTCGTGAAAGACTTTCTTCAGCAACGGCCCATGCAGGTTATGGAACTGCCCGAGCTGGCCGAGCTTCTTCCTGAAGATGAGAGCGAGCTGGAAAGCGTCAAGCCATTCCCTTACACCAAGCGTTGGGAAGATGCGATAAACGACACGTTCTGCATCCTCCATACGTCAGGCTCAACCGGCTTGTCGAAGCCTATCGCGTGGACACACGGGCTAATTGGTACCGTCGACGCTGTCAGGCTACTCCCTCCTCATGAGGGAATGGAGCCCTGGGCCAAAGGGTGGGATGATGGCGACACGCTGTACTCGACATTCCCCTTGAGCCATGTAAGAACCTTTCCATCCCAGTCAATCACGTCTGAGTGAAAGAGTCGGTAGAGTGCTGACCACGTTTTCCAGGGAGCGGGGATTTTGATGGACGTGGTCATCTCGCCGCTGTTTGGGCTACACTGCGTTCTCGGGCCTCGGGACGTGATACCCAATCTGGAACTCATATCGTCCATGGCGGATCACATCAAGATCGACATCTGGAGCATGATTCCTTCGCTCACTGACGAGCTTGGTGAAGCGCCCGACATCTTGCCAAAATTAAGCAGGTCGAAATTCATCTGCGCTTCAGGAGGTAAGGCATTTGCCCCCAACATACATACCTACATCACATGTCAGGTACAAGTACTTTGTGTCTAAGATACGACGACAAATCACATTGTGTCAAATGCTTTGCGTTTACGTCAGTCAGCTAACATATGGATTTTCTTTCCAGGACCTGTGAGTAATCATCTAGGCTCCAAAGTGAACGAGTTTGTTCGCGTCTTGAACCTGACCGGCACGTCTGAGGGGTTGTTTATTGGCAACCTATGGGTGGACAGACAGGATTGGCACTGGTTTGCCTTCCACCCTTGGTCCGGCTTTGACTTCAAGATGGTTGAGCCCGGTCTTTATGAACAGTGGATTCATCGCAATGAGCACGCGAAATTTTTCCAAGGTCTCTTTCATACCTTTCAAGATGTAAACAGTTTCAACTTCAAGGACTTATATGTTCAGCACCCAACTAAGCCGGGACTCTGGGCGTCTCACGGCCGCAGCGATGACGTTGTAGTGCTTTCGAATGGCTACAAGATCTCGCCTCTCGATACAGAAGCCCTCGTCACATCCCACCCGGCTGTTGATGGCTGTCTAATGGTAAGTCAAGAAACCCTTCGGAAGTTTGACAAACCCGCAGGCAACTAGCCGATCGATAATGCTCATAGACGTGCTAACTCATCTCACAGATCGGATCGGGCAAGCCACAAGCCGGCTTGCTTATCGAGCTGAAAGACCCAACCATCAAAAGGGACGGCGATGATGCTGAAGCGCTCTTCAACAGCATCTGGGCAGTGGTCGAGAGGGCAAACTCCCTGTCTTTGCACAAGGACCAGCTGCACCGAGACTTTATCGCTTTTTCTGAAGCGGGTAAGCCATTCATCCGTACCGACAAGCGCACCATCAAACGTCGGGCTACTATGACACTCTATGCCGACTACATCGAGCGATTTTACCAGTCGCGCGGGGAGGATGACAACGAGGCCGATGTTGCGGCGCTTAGGATGTTGACGATCGACACAGCATCGTTGGACTCGACCACATGCGCGGTTCAGTATATACTGGCTTCTATCGTGCCTGCGGTCAAAGACGCTCCAGCGGATGCTAATCTGTTTACTGTTGGGTTTGACTCGCTGCTTGTGTTCAAAGCTACCAAGGCGGTAGCAGCGATGACAGACTTGGGGGGAGTATTTCTACCAAGAAACTTCTATGCTGGGCCGACAGTCAAGGCCATTGCCGCAACTGTCGTGCGATTAGCTGCCGAGCGTAGAGCCACGACAACGAACGGCACCACTACCTCGCCGTCGACCGAGCAGCAGCAACAAGATCCACAGGAAGCCAAGATCAGAGCACTCATGAACCGACATAAGGCTCTTCTATCCTCCAAGCTGGGCCCAATGGACCTTTTCGGTGGGAACATGTACGAGGGGATCAATGTCTTCATTCCCCTCCATCCAGGCGTTTCGTTCGAGCAGGCATACAAAGTACTTCAACGTGGTCTGGCTCGTGCTATGGAGATCGTCCCGGCTCTCGCGGGCAAGGTCATACCATGTTCGGAGCACGAGATTGGATACAAGAAGGGAGACGTTCGCATCAGTCTGCCTCCACTGCCATCAACGGCCTTGGGTACCTCTTCTTCCGACGAGCCAAAACAATTACGCTTCCGCGACCTCTCGTCCGTCGTTCCATCCTACGCTGAGCAGCGTGCATCTGGCTTCTTGACCTCGGCTTACCCCGATGAGCTTCTGACTACTTGTCCCGCTTTTCCCGACTTGCCCACTGATGTGCTCAATGTACAGGCCAATTTCGTCGAGGGCGGCTGCGTCCTAGCCTTCAATGTCCATCACCACGCATTTGATGGCATCGGCATGTTGATTGCGCTGACGGTATGGGCGGAATGCTGCAGGTTTGTTCAGGGCGATCAGTCTGCGACTTCCGAGTGGCTGCACCCAGAGAGCCTCAATCGAGATATACTATCTATCTTGTATGAGCTGGAGGGTTTCGCAAAGCCTGCGTCTGAGGTTGACCCAAGGGTCTGGGGCTTTTTGCCATATGCCGATCCGGCTCTGAAGCGCAAACAGCAGGATAAAGAGGAAGATACAGACATGACAGAGGCATTCACAGTCAACGGAAATGTCACTGAGCCTAACAATAAAAGGGCCCGTTTGTCTCGCCATCTGCCTAAGCCGCCTTGCCTTCCCACCTGTGAGCATTGGCCGCCCGCGCCGCGGGCTGATGGCCGAGTGTTGACGGCGTCAACCTTCCTCATTTCAGCCGAGAAGCTTGAGAGACTCCAGAAGAGCGTTGAGGTTACCGAAGCCGCGGATCCAGAAAGTCGAAGTCTTAGCAAGGAGTCGGGGTCGTTGTCTCTCGGCGATGTGTTGCAGGCCTTCTTCTGGCGTGCTGCTGTCCGGGCACGTCGCCGTCCTGAGGACTCCTCCTCTGATGACATGTCTATCATCGAGATGCCCACTGACGTCCGACCCTATTTCAGTTCACACCTCCCGCCAACATACATGGCCAACTGTGTCATCATGAATCGGCAGCACATGTCCGTCTCGGAGCTCTGCTCTTCCCAGACATCTCTTTACAAGATTGCGCAAGTCTGCCGCGAGGCGCGCACTCGGGTGGACCAGGAACTTGTCCACGATGCCTTCAGTCTGCTACATACAATTCAAGACAACAGCCCAGGAAACCATACGACGGCGTTCCTAAGCCAAGGTATCCAAGATGGCCCACATTCGCTCTTCAACAACATGATGCTCTTCCAGGCGAGCGATATTGGACCCTTCGGCGGTGATACTTTTGAAGCACCAGAGGCAGTGAGGGTCCAGATGGATTGGTTGAACAAAGCCTTCAGGAGTCTGTTTATTTTGCCGATGAGAAAGGACGGAGGTGTCGAGTTGTTGCTGGGAACTTTACCTGAGGAACTGGATGCGATGAAGAATGATGACGAGTTTATACAGTTTGCTGAGTTTCTGGGATAGGGGTAGGAAAGAAGATGGTCTCGTCCCTTGGAGATGTTGCTCTGTTAACTTCAATGATGTTCTGCTATAGTACTATTTTATCATATGCTATTGTCTTTTATTTTGCATCCGCAACGCGCATTTCTGGTGTTCATTACAGTTTTTTCATCTATGGCTAGAAAATCCATTGCCATGATGACACTCTGTGCCCTTCAATCAGCCTTGTCCGGTCACGACCTTGTCGAAAGGATGATGCTCTAAGATTTTGTGCTACCCACAAATAAGAGCACGTTGAGTACGCACTCTACAAGTTGCTAGGATAGATATGGGGAGATGAAAGCCCCGGTGTACTCGCTGGACTTCGCAACCCAGAGACTTGAGTCCATGCCCGGTGAAAGCGACATGTTCGTCCACATCGAGTTCGTCCCCAAAGGGAAATTCTCCTAGCGCACTCGTTGCCTGAGCCCGGTGCCTAAACGGGCAATGGTCCTGTGGGGAGTTGCGGCACCGTCAGCAGCGGGATTGTCATCCTTGCAAGGCCTAGCTCCGAGCCCTCACAGCCCCAAAAGATTGGGACAGTTTCCGGCCGGAGGTGGTTCATTTTAGAGCAGGACTTGGGATGACTAACGGCATATTCCCAGTCACCAGAGTTAGGGCGTATATAACGTCTTTTCACACATCTCGTCTAGTTTCACAACTCACTGTCTTTGTTACACTGTCCAAAGGTCTTTCTCTCTTTCTTTGCCTTACTGAATCAAAGGTGAGCAGTCACAAATTTCCCTTGGGAGGAATTCTCATAATCATGTCAACTTGCTAATGATATCTTAGGCAATGGATCAATACATCACCCCGATTCTTGCGGGCCAGTATCCTTTGGGAGGAGCTGTGCTTGTCGCCGTCGTCGCATTGGTGCTTCTGATGCTGATCACGTCGAAAGATAGTATCCCCGTTATCAACAAATATTCTAACGACTGGTTCTTGAGCAAGGCTCATATGGCCTTTATCACTAATGCTGATGGTCTCATCAAACAGGGGTTTGCCAAGGTGCGCGAAAGAGCTTCTTCCATGGGCTATGTAGACAAGGAGATACTGACCAAGAGACCAGTTCAACAAGCCTTTCCGCATGATCACACTCCTGGGAGATAGAATAGTCCTTCCTGCCGACCATTTTGAATGGATGAGGCGTCATGGTCCCAGTCTTGATCACCAGCCTCTCGTGTCCAAGGTACAGCCGCTTGCCTTCTAGGCCGCTCCATTGAACCTTGACTGAGCTGACTGAATCTAGGATTTCTTTGCAGGCTATCCTGGATTTGATGGCACGGCAGCCATTTCGGACCCTTCCAAACTTTTGGCCAACGTTATCAAGAAGAAGCTTGTTCAAAACCCTCGTGAGTCCGACCATTCCCCTTTGCTTTGATGCAATCGTGCTGACCCGAGGCTTTCCAGATGTTAGCAAGCTGCACGATAATGTGCGAAAAGACCTCCTGGTAGCTTGGCCCGAACAAAGTGGCGGTACGTGTAGCATATACTCAGCATCTACCTATCCTGTGATCCGTGAGCATCAACTAATGACCAAGATAGATTGGAAAGCAGTCGACTGGGCCAAGGATGGTGTCGCCCTTATCAGCCGAATGTCCGCGTCGGTCTTTGTGGGCGAGGAGCTGTCGCGCGACGAGACATGGCAGCAAGTCAGCACTAACTACGGCATGACTGTGTTCCTTGCGGCCCGCGCGTTGCGAGCATGGCCACGATTCCTAAGACCTATTGTACAATGGTTCCTCCCCGCTTGCAAGAGTTGCAGAGCAGAGGTCCAGCGCGCGCGTGAAGTCTTGCAAAAGAACCTCGCTAAGAGGGCGGCTGAAGACAAAGAGCACGACGATTCCATCACCTGGTTCGGTGAGATCGCGGGCGGTAAGAGCTATGATCCTGTCGCCGCCCAGCTTGGAATGTCTATGGCTGCTGTGGTGACTACCTCCGAGCTGTTGAAGCAGACGATCATTGAGATATGTGCCAATGACCTAGCGACTCCCCTCCGAGAGGAGATAGAAGCCGTGGTTGCCGAGCATGGATGGTCTCCTGCTGCTTTGACCAATATGCGCCTGCTCGACAGTGTCATTAAAGAGACACAGAGGTTGAACTCGGCAGTGATAGGTAGGTTGACACGACGCTCGCTCCAGCATTATGTATCACCGTGTTAACATATTGTAGTCAATCTTGACCGTCAGGTCCTGTCGCCAGTTACCCTACCGAATGGCCAGCATCTACCCAAAGGCACTGCTATCTCACTCTACATGTCACAGCTCCGGAACCCCGAGGTATATGATAACCCGGACACCTTTGATGCATACCGCTATGTGAAGCTTCGTGCGCAGGGCGGGAAGTGGATCTACGCCAGCTCGGCTACTTCTACGAGTGAGGATCATTTCGTCTTTGGTATTGGTAAACCTATTTGCCCAGGACGGTTCTTTGCTATCGCGGAGGTGAAGACAGCTGTAGCTACCATCCTGTTAGACTACGATGTGCGGCTGGCTGAGGGATATAAACCAAAGTTGATGCCGTTTGGCTTTGAGCTGTTCGCCGATCCAGGGGTCCAATTGGAGGTCAAGCGGAGATCATAGATTATAGTACTAGGCATAAAAGACTGAAGGTGAATATTACGACCATTTCTTGCCTTTCGTCCCAGGTTTCTCTTTTGAATTTGTTTATGTAGCTCCTTTGTGAAGCTTATGCTACTACTCCACGAGTATGCCCTGTATGCATTCTGTCCCAGCTCTGAGCGAGTGGTTGATAAAATTCGTTGCGCAAGGCTCAGGGCCTCGCTGTTTGTGACAGAACATAAAATTCTGACCGTCTTCGTCGTTAATTTTGGCCCGGCACTGAATCAATAGGGAGTATGCTGTTCTAGGGGCACTAGTACTTTATTTCATAACTACCGGGTGACGCATCAAGTAGAGGTTGGTGAAGCTATATGCCAATTGTTTTCCTTATATCAGGACATTGACTGGAATCAACTGTTGTCCGATTGCGCCCTTTCCAGTCATGTACTCAACAGGGCGTCTCAACTACGAACCTTTGTGATGGATCAAGACACATTGGTCTCGAAAAGTATTTCGATATGCATTGATTCAGTGACTATCGAATTTTCGTGGGACCAGACCGCTTGCATCCGGCTGCCTGGCTGCTGTTCTTGGCTCAAGTCAGACAGGACATGGATACGTCTAATAACGAGCATCTTGACCTGGAATGCAAGGCAGCGAACAAGGCACCGTTGCTATTGTTCCAATAGTTCTCCACAACGAATAGATAGTGTTTAGCCAAGTCCCATGGGGATAGAAAAATAAAATATATGCGGTCCTCTCCTAAACACCTTTAAACTCATTTGCCTATCGTCCCCTTCGAGTGCTAGAGCCCCTGCTAATATAACAGACTCGAAGTCAAACGGTTTTCTAAGTTTCTTACTTCAGTGAGTTATTGTTCATTTTCTATAGGAAGTAACTAGTCAAAGGCAAGATAAGTTTGAAATATGCCAGCAATGGAAGCCTTGATATTGCATTGCATATAAATAGAATACTAGGATGTGACTCAGATGCCGTTAAGTATATTAACGCAGTAAATGATGTATATATAAACCATACCCTGTCCCTGTTTGGCAAGTTAAGCAAGTCTTTTCTTGCTTGAATAATAAATTGCTGGTAGCGACGGGCTTTACGATGGTCGCAGAGGCGGGACCAGCATAACGACTTGGGCTGCTCTAAAAAGGGCTCCACAGAATTGAATGTATTAACTATATTAATTAGTGACACTTGAATTATCTCAGCCCAGGTATTTAATTGTTAAACAGACATAATCTGGCAAGGCAGTGCACTATCGAATGCCTCATGGCAAGGAGCCCCAACGTGGTTGGCAGAGCTGAACAGTAACCATTGGCACCCTCTCATATTGCAGTAGCCAATAAAACCGTCGTAAGATATCTCGCTGAGGTTTCCACTTTTGGAACTTCCATGCAGAGCCTTGTGCAACCCCGAGAACTGCCTTGGCCTCCTCAGCCCCAACGCCAAGCGGATTCATGCTGTGGAAGAATAATCATCAGGGAGGGTACTTTGACAAAAAGAAATGTGTGGCAATGATAGGCCCTCCCCAGTGATCATGTCCTCCCAGCTTGTATCCCCCGACGCTGCAGTCAGCAAGTCACAACAGGATGGCGGTGTTTGTGTCCAGAGCTTACAGTGCAGTATGTCACCCGATTTGTCGAGTGTTCCATGGATTCTAATTTTAGATACAGCCAACATTCGCCAGAGGACGGCTCAGCCTTGAAAGTGCAAACAGCACTCATGGTTTTAGAGAGCTCCCTCCACTTCATCGCTCTCCAAGAACTGTATTCTTCACCTTTCTCTACATCAATTTGGCCCAGTGGATGCCCAGCGAAAATGAATGAGACATCAGAAACCACCAGTGCCAACGATTCTATGGCGACTCTTCAGCCACTTCTGGAGACCGAACCAACATCATCAGCACCGTCTCACCTCGCACCATCGGAGAAGCCCAATTCGGCATCTGAGGAACGAAGGAAAGATAGCAATAAACTACTACAGTTCTTGGCCCAATGGGGACTCGAAATCACAGCATTGGCTCTCAGCTTGATAGCCTTCGGACTGATGATCTATCTCCTGTATCAGTCAGCCGGAGAGCCGATTTCCAAAACTCACATCTCCCTCAACACAGCCGTATCCATCTTGGCTGGGACAGCGAGGGCCTGCATAGCATTCACTATCAGCATGTGTCTGTCGCAGGGCAAGTGGAACTGGCTTACTCGGTCTGCACAACCACTGGTTGACTTTGATCGCTTCGATGCTGCTAGCCGAGGAGCTTGGGGAAGCCTGCGTCTGCTACAATCTTGCGTGCGTCGCCCGTAGGTGATTTTTCCCCAGCAATTGGCTTGAATACTGATCCATTACCCAGGCACTGGATAGCAGTGGGTGCTTTAACTGCTATTGCCCTTCTTGCCTTCGAACCCTTCACCCAGGCTGTCCTGGCCATAGAGGACAAGGAAGTAACTTTAGACAACCGAGAGTACGAGAAGGTGGTATTTTCGAGTAATGAATCCATTCATACGATGGGCAATGTTCCCACGATAGGCCGATCAACTCGGTTGGATGGTGCCTCGTGGAATGGAGCTCTTGGTGGAGTTGGTCTCGTCCCCTTCCCGGGCCCTAACAATACGACTATGGACTTCACCGTCTACCGCCTCTCGAGTGGCGTTGAAGAGGACATGGGTATGAAAGCTGCCATGTGGAATGGATTCTCTCCCTTCACGGCGGCACAGAACCTGAGACCAGCATTCGCCTGCGCAACTGGGAACTGTACCTGGACCAATCTCACCTCAATTGCTGTATGCTCAAAGTGTCAAGACATTTCGAGATATATAACCGAATCATCTGGGCCGGTGAGATTCCCCAAAGGCATTCAATCTAAGGGGCCCGCTGATATGTCATGGATACTGGAGCCTGGGGACAGTCCACCTGATGTCAGCAACCCAGGCCCATCCCTTGACTGGAACAACGGTAAGAATTTCACTTTTCTAAAACACAAAATTCCAGAGTTGGACCTAGGTATTTCGAATTACAATGGAAGTCGACAGTGTCAAAACCTAACACAACCATGCCCCGACACATATTTATCTGCCCGGGTTACAACCAACCCCGGGCAGACCTTGACATTTGGGAATCTCAGTACCATGATCATTGCTATACAGTACATGGCTTCAAATGAAAGTTGGGTTCAAGAAAGAACCACCTGGGAAGACACCAGGGTTACGGCTCAGGAGTGCGCACTATCACTCTGCGTCAACGAATATTATGACGAACTCTCTCAAGGAGTCTTACAAGAAACTGTTGTGTCGTCCTGGATGGATAGGGAGCCGGACTCTTACACTTCTGATGAAAAGAATGTGAAGGCCTTCATGAAGTACACGAATCATAGTCTCGATATGGGCATCATGTTGACAGACTTGTCCGATCTCCAGATCAAGATTCCAGACAGGGACTTCGATCGACAAGCCTCAGTCGTTCCCTCCGTGATGCAGCACCAGCACTTCAACATTAAACATCCGACAATTATTGCACTTCACAATATCTTGAGTGATGGCTTCGGCGGTATTCGCGGAGTCAACAATATCAAGGATCTTGATAGGAACTATACCGAAATAACCACAAAGAAGCTAATATACCCAGCATTGGGAATGGGTCTGCCAACTGCTGGTTTCTTGTCTGGGCTTGGCGGGTCAAACAACATACCTGCAACATTGGATAACGTCGCCCTCAGCTTGACAAAGTGGATGCGAGATCGAGAGCTGAATAATATCCCCATGGTAGGGAATGCCACGAGCATGGTTATTATTACACGTGTTAGATGGAATTACTTGTGGTTTCCAGGCACTAGCCTCATCGCCGGGATAGTATTTGCTGTTTTGTGTATGTGGGAGACGCAGAAGCTGAAGAAACCAGCGCTGAAGGATAACATACTGGCAACTCTGGCATGTGCGCCGGATGAAGACATGCGGCTGCGTCTGAAACAGGCTGTTGCAAATGATAAGTTACAAGAGGTTGGGAGAAATATTATAGCGCGCTGGGAGGAAGATGATGAGTTTGGCCAGTTGAGGGAAAAGAAGGACGATCAACCGGACGTTTGATGAACGCACCAATGCTGAGGTGCAGAGATAAAGACGAAGACAAATGATTATTTGATGATGCTTAGATACATCCTGTCAACTTAGAGTCGGGGAGCTCCAGAATAATGCGGCGATACCTTCAGATGGGATATGAGCCCTTGTTGTTGGTGACCTGAAGGACGACATGCCATTCCTTATTGACCGAACCGGGCTGCTCCTCTTCCCATCCAGTCAGGTTGGTAGAGATTCTGACCGTTGGTCCCAACGCCACGTTGCTGAATCCTGCTTCATTCACAGCTAGTGTGCCGTTTCTTCCTGCTGGCGGCGAGAGTGCTTCGACAGAGAAGAAGTTGGCAGCAAGACTGGTCAGCATTGGCGACGCACACTCAGCGTAAGAGTACCATTCGAAATCAAGTCTAAAAGAGTCGCCTTGACTATCGGTATCGATAGTGTTGCTAGCATCCAAGACAACAGCGTCTTTTAGGCCAACCTTGAATCGCAGGGGCTCACTGCCCATGGATCCATTGACGTTGATGCTCGACGGGTGAGCGCCCTCTTCAAAGCTATCGACCAGAGTCCACTGCATACGAGCAGCAAAGTCATCTTGGTACGCATCACGCCAGCTCCATATAGTAGCATAAGGACTGAACCAACTTTGACCCTTGGTGTTGATCAAAGCATCCCCAGATGTGCCATACTCGTTAATGTCAGTGTCTTCGGTCACACGAGTGCATCGACCAGCCCAGCCTCCATATTCTGGTCTACCAGGAACATTGAGACCATTTTGAATACTCCAAATGAAGCTGGGACTGTCTCCTTCCATTGTGTAAGTGATCTTAGGGTATTCCGCTCCAAGAGGGCCCAGACGAATGTTGTGGGTAAGCCATCCGTCTGTCACTTTTGTTGTGTTGGCTGCACCGTTGTCGGACGTAGATATACCAGTCCATGTTCCCAGCCTATATTCCCGGTAACCGTGCACGTTGACGATGAAGAAAACATCTGGCCATTTCACGCGGATGTACGCACTGGTATCATCCTGGTCCGATATGGAGTAAACCCTTAGTCGAGATCGAAGATTGGCAGCTTCTTTCTTGCTCTTGATCTTTTCAATGGGCTGCAGCGCTTGAGCTAAGGTATTGGCTCCGCTCCAAAGACTAACATGGAGTGGTTATTTGGACTTTTGAAGCCGTTTCACGAGGAGTTTGGCGCCGTCGCTAATGGGCTCGTTGAGGGCCGCTCGTCCATATGACTGACGCGCTTAGCTTTTAGGATCGTCAACAACGGAAGTAAACTTACGTGAGGTCCAGATGAAATCTGCTTCAACAGCTCCTCAGGTCTCGGATATTGATTGTCAGGGTGAACATGCTGGTTCAGCTTATCAACAACCTTGGCATAGCCCTTGATAATCTTCTTGATTTCACTAGGATGGGTGTCATTTCGCAAGGACCAAGAGGTAACGGCCACGAGACCTCGGGTGTCAAATTCGTTTGAGTACAGAAGATATCGGACCATTGACATGGAGTCATCGGGCTCGTTGAGAATATCGGTAAAGATGAATGTTTTCACCCGGGACACATTCGGAAGAGTGCTCAAGTCAGTCGAGCCATGTTGCTATGGCACGGCCATAACAAACCATGACTGCAGCCAGAGAACCACGGACAGAGAACGGGTGAGGAACAGCGCCATGTTGATATTATGTAGCGAGACCTTGACCTATGGTGCATTACGGACGTGAGGCTACGCCTGGCGTTTTGTACTTCATGATGATGAAGTTCATTACTTGGATAGGCAACGACCAACCGACATTTAGTCATAATTTGCCTTGTTAACAGCGTCTAGTCATGGTTTGTGCGATCAAGGAAGGAAATTGGAAGCGTCAAGTCAAGGAATCCCCGCAAACCTCGGGTATCGACCCATGAAGCTAATGCCTTCTTGGGTTGAAGGGCTGTTTTCCGGATTAGCATTCCCCGCACTCCAGAATACCAGTATTTCGGATCTGTTTGTCATTCGCTGGCTCTTTTCTCCCCTGTTGGCGAACTTGGCGGAGTGCTTATTCCTGCTTCTCTAGGCGACTTGGGTGGACAACGATAAATAGCACGGTGAAAATATTCGGCAGTCGGTCAAATGGTCTTCCTTTGAGCGATAGAGCGATAGGTCACTTGGACTCGAATACGGAATAGAGAGATCGTTCACATTGACTACCAGAAACAACAGTCTATGATCCATCTCATAGCGTGATGTCACCATTTAATATTCCTCCAATAGGCCGCAATTGAGATAGAGGCAACAGTGTAACTTCCGGCACAACACCAACACTGTTATGTGCTTCAGAGCTGGTCTTCTCCCCAGCCTGTAGGCTTGGGTTGTTTCTTTTCGTTAAATGTGATACCATTCCGATGAGGCAAGGGTCTTGGCCGCAGTTCTGGGTCAAGCATATCGCCAAAGGTCTGGTTAACCGTGCCGATCCTGAAGTTGGAGAATGTCACAGACGCGTTGCGAGGTAACTCGTCAAATTCTTTCCCGTCGTTCTCCAAACCATACATCTTGTCATACTCTCGCTGCCCACAGGGTTAGTCGTGTCCACAGCATAGGTTGGAAGAAAACACTCACGTCTCGGAACAAGCTGAAAACAGGCACCATCTTGTATTGGTTGCCGCGACCTCGCTGCCACCAATTACCGGATCTCTTCCAACGCTTTCCCCACTTGAAATCCGAAGACATCTTCTTACAGAACTTGTTATTCATCGTGTTGAACAGCGCACCGTTGGGTCTGAAGTCAGATGGTGCGCTGCGGAAAAGCTTCCCATCTTGGATATAGTACGTGGCCCTAGTTCTCATGATAGCAGCTGCTCTTGGTGTCTGCCGGATGTAGAACTGGTTCACAACGCTGAATGGCTTTGTCGAGTCGATAGTGTTGGTTGGCCCAGGGCCGAAGAATGGTTTCATTTTGTTCCCATTGGGGTTCCATTTGCAGCCCAACGCGAAACACCTTGTTGTGCACTTCTCATTCTTGCATTGGTGATACCACGGAGGAAGACACGGACTATAGCTGTAATCCGTGGACTCTATGTTTCCCTCCCATAGCACGATACTGGCGCAGCATGCACTGAGACGCCCTGTGCCTAACTTTGGATCGTGCTTTGAAGGGACCCATCCATCATAGTTGGCTCTTCCCTCGACGAACCTTTGGCCTTGGTCGCATGCACCATCGCAGTACCCGGTTCCGTACTTGGCACCGGCTTTATCGCCCTTTTTCTCCGATCTGGCGCCATCCGGCCACATCCAATTCAGTGATACTCTGGCCTTGTAGCCAGGGGGGACGTTTCGAATCGCCAGATCGAAAGTATACTCTTTATCGTTATATGCGATCAAACGAGGGTTCAGATAACGCTCGTCCTGCTTCAGAATAAACACTCGGATCAGATCCTTCGAAGTATAAGGGGCGCTGGCGCCGAGGTCTAGTGTCAGGCTAGTATCGTCGGTCGATATACCATGAGCTTGGTAGTCAGCGCCCTCGATACAGCAGTCCACGGGGCAGGTGTCTTTGTTCTTCTTTTTGCAGTCCGTTCTGTGTAAGTCCTTGACGTTGAAGCTACCGCCGCAGCAGTTTGTCTCACGTAGCGTGGAGTCGAGAACGATGGCACCGTAGAATTGCTGGCAGGGCTTTTCATCACATTCATGCCAGGTGAGAGGTGGATGTTTCTCTTCTATGTTGCCACAGGGCCATTGCGCATACACTGAAGCGAAAAGCGACGCGCCAAGGAGGATAGCGCGGTTCATGGTCAAGGGCAAAGTACGGAGCAAGACCATCCGACGTAAGTAGTGAGTGAAGGGGACGGGATTGAAGAACGCGAAGTCCAGTATCCCGTCAAGGCAGGCGTTCTTATAACATCTGTGAATTGGCTTTACTGTGAGAGGACATGTTCGAAATGAGGAGTTGATAGGAAGTCTAAATTCCATATGCTCTCAGCCAAAAGTCTCAACTGCACACAACACATGCCTCACGACTTAGACATTATACCAAAATGCCTGACCAATCGCTACAGCATAAACTCTGATACAGAAGAACCGAGATTAGATAGAAAGCCTGTCCAACAATTGACCGGAGCCATCTCCATGGTCCAATCGATAAACTTCTGCTGTCTTTGACTTATGTCCAGTGTCACGGGTCCAGCGGCTTGAGGAGCTTGACCTGTGCCGCCATGATAAACACATGCTTTACATAACCTTAGCTTGAGAACCTACGACGGAATAATTCCGATGCCTTGGTGTTGGTTCCTCTTCGACTTGACAAAAACCCGCCTGATGGTTCCACTGCGAATAAGGACGAATCATCAAGTGCCATTACATATTAGAGTTATTGAGGGCTGCGCTGATGAACTTCATCATATGCAGAGTATTAAGTTCACAGAGGACCCTACTGTGAAAGGGAAAATTGCGCGTAGCGAACTTTATTCCAAACAGTTAGGGCTCACCTACAAGTGTCTGGGTATACCAATAACTCACTATCTCCAACGCACTTGAATATTTCTTCATTTACCATACGTCTATCTCTCAATATGGATGTTCTTTTGAGGCTACCAGTAACTGTCTGAACACAAATTCTCACTAGTCTTGGGTCACCAGTATGCATCAGGTCACTCATCAGATCATCTCCCACCATGCAAGTTGGTAGCGGTGGGAGCAAAAAGGAACATTGATAAGAAAATTTGCCCGTTCATGTATAAGCATTGATTGCCCTGCTACACATTTAGTATAATATTTAGCAATATGAATCTTCTCAATTGAACAAATGGGTACTACACCTTATCTACATGACGCCAACTGGTTCAGGTAGCCTAAGTATAGTAAGGCTGGAGGGCATATCTTTACGGACCCCAAGAAGCATAACTGAAGATTAGGCTTAGTGAGTTACACAAATAGACTCTGCAACATATCCTAGCTGCGCGCTACTTCATAAGAAAGATGGGGGAAATGCCCGACGGTTCGGCCGAATGACTACCTTGTCAGTTCGCGAGCCATGGCACGAAGCTAAAGGCTATTCGATCTCATGGTGAATAGGAGCAGAGGAAACTTGAATTGATAAGAAATACTTAGACAGTAGCAAAGACGGAACCCCCAATGATGCAAGCTAAAATCACGCATGTTAACGCGCCTGCCCCTATCCTGTCCACCGCAGTTATCTTTGCATATTTTGGTTTCGATACGTCGGTATCTATGTTCGTCTGTCCACCACCCGGGTTTCCTTTTGATGTTCCTCCGGTCTTCGTTGTCACTGGTGGTGACGCCTTCGGAGTGAGGGTGAACATGATAGATTGTAGAGCGCTCATCTGCGGCCCAACCCCGACGATCCCGTCGAACGCGTTGGTCAACCATGTGAAGCCGCAGGCCGTACCAGCCTTACCTGCGAAACCTGAGGCGGGAGATCCTGAACATGAATTGGCGGCGCTTTTGGCCGTCGATAGCAGCGTCTGTGTGATATATTCGGAGGTATAGGGAGCTACCAGTGCGGTAGCTGCCATCCAACGGATCAGATAGCCTTTGAAGCTCTGTTGGTCCAGGTTGCATAGCTTATGCTCCTCGCAGAATTGCTCATAGATAACACCGTTTTTCACGAACATGCTCTTTATGTCTCCCAGTAGACCATCTACTCGGGTTTTCCACGTAGCATTCCCGGTTATGTTGTACATTGTAGCGGCTCCGTAAAGATAAACACCGCTATTGTAGGTCCATTGGTTGGTATCCATGGAGCTGGGGCATTTCCCTTGGAAATGGACACCATCGTAGATCTGGTATTCGCTGCTGATGAGTCCGATTTTGGTTTCCCAGTCCCAGACCTTCTCAGCCCAGTCCGCGTAAGTGTTATTGCCCGTATACCGGGCGAGACGCGCAGCTATGTTGAAGAAGCAACCGTTGGAGATGGAATTTTTATAATCATATCCCGCGTTCCAGGTGAAGATTTGCCATCTCATTCCACCGTTGCAGTGCTGTGTATCCCAACGGCTAACATATTCGTTGAAAACGGCCTGAACAAGCGCTAGCCATTGCGGCTGGTCTGCTGGCGGGTTAGGATATTTATGTTCAGCTGCCGACATAGCAGCGACTGCCCAAAATCCTTGGTCATCGTTGCCTTCTGTCAGAGTCTGGTTATCGGGCATATAGTCGTCATTTGTTCCGACTTGATGCAACATAGCCTGTGTAGTAATCTTGTTGTAGCTCTCATCGCCAGTAAGCCACCAGTAGTCGATCAATGTACCGAACATACCCCCTGCTGTCCACCCTGTTTTGAATCAGATGCTGAAGTCAACATGTACTCCGTCCCATCGAGACTTACAGTAATAAGGATCTGGCAGGTTGCCAGGCGTATCACCGGTGTTGTTGCCAGTATAGTATTTTACTAAGCCATACGCAACAACACTAGCGGCTTCTTTGATAGAATCTGGATATCGTAAGTTACTGGGCAGCGAAAGTGAAGAGATCTGCTGACTTACTGTCGTCGTCCCATGATACATCAATGCCGTGAACAACAGCTGCCAAGGCCGAAGTTACAGCGACCGTTTTGACTAAGGAGGCTTTCATGTCGCCCAATGAACGTCAAGCGGGGAATAGATTTAGCGCTGCGGGGCAGCAAAGACTCGACTTGGCTCACTCAACCCGGCTGCTTATCTTTTCATCAACGGAGCAAGCTCAAACAGCGAGGTCCTGTATCGAGTCCAAAATGTTCAAGAGTTTTATAAACACGTATATGCAATAATTCGAGTGAGCAAGTGCTCTTCGTATCGATTGAGACACTCGCCTGAATTAAATGACGAATCGTCTGTCAAAAGGGGTTGACCGGCTAGCAACGAGGCGCAGCACTGATTAGTACAGGAATGGGACCCAGAGAATTGCTTCAGGAAATTCAGTTCAAAGGAGGCGAAGCAATAAATACGAGGAAGCGAGAGCACAGATTACGCAATCCTTGCGCTATGGATTCGCTTAGACTCGACCCTCATCTCCAGTTTATAAGGTTCCCCATCTCCCCTGAAAAATGAAAATCACCGGCCGAGTCATTCACAAGCTCACATTCCTTGAGAAGCTGTTCAAGAAGGCCGTGGGACTTATCCATCTCACCCAGGATCCATGCAGTAGATCAGGTCCAGTGGTCAATGCAACACCTGGATAAGTCAAAGAAGGGGAAATGGCCCTCCCCTGACAACATGGGTCTTTGACTTACCAGACAACTTCCTAAGATTAAAGTCCGTTCATTAATGTCTCATTTTGGCGGTTAATCTTGGATACGGTGCCGTTTTGTCGTCAAGTGGGAGGCTAAGCCGTTGTCGTCGTATAGAATCGCTGGAAATATCCGTACGCGCGTCTAAATTACGCGTGGCCCGAACCCGGAAATACCGGAACCAGATATTTTGAGATGGCCAATTGCGAAAATAAGAGGCATCGATGTACCCTACAGAGGACGAATCTCTGACTTTATAACTACACTAGCGGCCAATGAAACTTCCAGACTTGAGCATCTCCCAATCTTGTCATGGGGGGATGAACATTCCGGGATACGCGGCACGGAAGCCGGCCTGCGCTGTTCCAAAACTCACCAGTGAGGGTTTTTGGATGAGCCGACGCTATACAAGGGCAGATATGGCCAGTGACGTAATGTGCATATCAAGGGTAAGTAAGAGCAAACGCCGTACATTACCAGCCAATGCAACAACTAGCAGGTCTACAGTATACATAGACTTCTACTGTCGACATGTCATTCCGTCTAGATGTTCGCACGCGTTGCTTCAACCTCTCTATCAACTCGCACCAGCAGTCCCTCCCTATATCACCGCTGCAACCCTAACTCGGCTACATCACCACGTCCCCAGAACCCTGCTCCGGGTAAAGGATCATTTAATTAAGCCAACCGAGATACATCATTTCAGCGCCCTACAGATCTCGGCTTCATCCCCTCATCTTATCTCAAAAATGCAGGAAGAGCATGGCAGCCAGACTAAACAGTTGGTGCATACTGTAGATCGCAAGCTACCTATTGATATTGGCTGTACCTAAGATAATTTGTCCTCCTTTCCCTCGCGCCGAAGGTGTACTGTTATGTTGGGGAGGGCCACGCCAACCGTCAAAGAAAGTTGATGGGAGACCCGACGTCAACGTAATGAAAACCGGGTTATGTCCGTAAAGTTAATATGACAGTTTTGAGAGTCTGTTCTAAAAGTACTGGGAACCGAGGGAACGCACGACCACAATTTCATAATTTGTGATAATGATTATGCGTCCGCATGTGCACCTGCGGATAACAAACGGTATATTAGGAGGGCTGCGAGTAATGCACTCAACAGTATCCAGGCATGAATTTACCTATGGCTAAGAACATAGAACAAGGAAGAAATCATTCTTGATCTGTGAGGCATGACCGAAAGGTCACTGTTCTGCTTCTCGACGACCCTTTCTCCATTGCCAGATGGCTTTGCACCAAACCCAAGTCTCAATAGTACCAAAAATGCTCAGAACCATCATTACGACTAACTTGGTTCTTTTGCTTAGACCCAGAGAGTTGAGACTAAAAGCTGGGTAGGAGGGATTGGGCTCTGAACTCTCATATTGCGGAGCCATGTTTTTTCCACGCTCCTCCGTTATCCATCTTTGATTAAGCGGTGATTTTGACAAATTGTTGTTGGTTTGAATGGTTGAAAGTTTTTGAAGTGAGCGGAAGGTCGATATACGTGGTCGAAAGGAAGCAATTGTGATCATGATGTAGGTCAACGGTAGGGTCGTCTGGCTCTGGTAAAAGACGAGGGACAAAAAGAGCCATTGAAGTCGTGGAAGTTTTCAGCTGTTACTTTTAACGAACTGACAACTACTGTCATTAAATAGACACCCTGATCAAGTCAGCCTTCGTATCCCGTATCGGTCGTATCGCGTATTTGACCCCACTTTCACGGAGTAGTAATGTTATGCCCTCATGGCAAAAGGAATCTACTTGAAGGGTTATGTCGTTTTCAAGATGGATTGACTCATTAGGGTTGATCGAAATAATCAAGTCTCTTGGAATTGGGCTTCATTCCTTCCATTTTCGACGTCTTTCGAATATTCATCTCGACATATGCAAGCGACCAATCGATCATAGCACCACTAAAGTAAACAAGACACGAGTTTCAAGGGTCCGGGGACTCCCAGCAATCTTTAGCCAAATGGCCGGCTTCAGCCCTACGAAAGTGACTCAGATCTGCGACGTCGGAGCCTGGTCTCGTACTTCAGATCTCGAGATGCTACCTCGCCACTCTCGTCCTTTATTGGTCGGCCCGAAGCATCGCGAGACCATCCAAGCTCCAATCTGCCAGTTAATCTTCATCACGTTGTTCGGTGGTCCATACCGTGGTAAGCCAGTCACTGTGGCAAGACTATCAGTCCCTGTTGCTGCTCGGTTACTGCGTTCACGATGCTGAATGACAACAACTTGCATCGAACCCTGCAACTATGTAGCTGATTGCTGGCTATGAGGGCAAAATTAGGCTGCTAACACACATGGTACGGACACGATATCGTTTTCTTTGGTACAAGCTGAATAGAGAGATTCCGCGGATTATTCACCAAGTAAATGAGAAGTGCCTACAAGAAACGCATTCAACATTGTCAATTGATCAATCGACTCTAATGCGAGGCAGGGTAAATAATAATATCATCATACGTCATTCAGTCGCTATATACTTGCTGCATGGTATCTATATCTCTAAATTTATTGACTTTCATATCTAAATCGAGTTGTCACCGCACGAGAAGACGCCGCGAATGGAGCTCTTATCGTTCTCAAAAATGTTCAATAACTCAGTGATGGATGACCACAAGCCTCCACCGTTCATGAACAACGATTGGACGATGAGCATGCCGTTAATGATGCAGAGGGCTATCTTCTTCCAGTTCTTGGTGTACTGGCCCTTATTGATGTGGAACCAGAAGATGGCGCTGAGACCGAAGGTGAACCAGGCGATGGTGGTGGCGGAGGAGATGGAGAGGATGGAGTCGAAAATGGGGATGGCGTTGGAAATGACAAAGACAATGATCCAGTAAAGAGTCACGCAGGCAACCCAGATGCTCCAAGACTTGACGCTACGGTCGGTGACCTGATGGGTAGCCTTGATGGAACGCATAGCGACAACGTACATGTACTTGATACCGGTATGACCGAAAGCCATGGCTGTTGCGAACACACAAGGAAGCACGACTCCGTAAGCGACCTTGGCGGGGATCCGAGGCGCGGATCCAAGAGCAGGAGAGGTAGTATAATCCCCAGCCAAGCAATAAATCGCAACGGCGACGATAGTGTAAAGGGTAATCGAGAAGACTTCGAGGCAAGCCAAAGCCATGGGAAAATCGCGGCTGGGATTCTTCATCTCGGCCATGTATGAGACGAAGCTGATGTTTCCAGCATAGGCGTAGCAGATCTTGAGACAAGCGTTGAGACCTTGTCGGAAGGTCGGGTTGCCGATGACCTGGATTTCACGATCCCATCCTGGAGGGGCCTGAGAGGGAGTATCGACACCCAAGCTGATCATGACGACGAGAGCGGCGGCCAATATACTGATTGTGGAGGGGATACCAGATTGTGAGACGAATTTGACGGTTCGGGGGAGACAAAGGACCCAGCAAGCAACGACGGCGATGATGACGAAGCTGACGGTACAGAATGCGTGATTGCTAAGAGTATTGAAAGCAACCGACAATGTCACACTAGCAGATGCACAGGTCATCATAACCTTGATCATCAAACCAATGCCCGCAATGACCTCAAGCGGTCGACCACCGATGATACCGCACATATCAACGACGTTAACGACGTGAGGATATTTTCTGTAAAATTGAAGGAGTTCATAGGCAGTATAGGCAGAGAGACAACCGAGACCAATGATCGCAAGTATTCCTGGAATAACTCCAAGAACTTTAAGACATCCTGGTAATGACAATACTCCAAGACCGACTTGGTTGGTGACTAGGACGAAAACTGTGTCCCATTTGCCGAGTGTTCTGTAGTTCTTGCCGCCCTGGTTGAAGATGTTTTGCACGGGCTCGTCGGATTGCTCCTTGGTATCCATGATGTCGCCGCCATCGTTGATAGTGTTGATCTCATCGCCGTCGATGCCGCGAATGGATGCAGCACGGTGATGCTCGGGCTGAGCCATCTCAGGCCGAGTCTTTGTCGTCTTGTCTTCAGCGCCCATATTGAATAAAACAAAGTAATCGTACTCGGTAATAAAATCTCAATACGAGGTAAGAAGGTGTACAGTGGCGGGTTATGATCAGCGACAGTTTGACGAGATGGAGACCAACCTCAACTCAACATCGGGCGATACCAAATCTTATATACATCCGCCAAGCCCAAGAGTCTCCAGATGTTTATCTTCCGTGGAGACCTTGTTCAAAAAAACGCTCATCTCGTTATCTCTCGCACGGAAGAAAAAGAGCCCCATGGGGAACGTTTGAGCCTCTCACGTAAAAGTTAGCAAATCTTCAAAAACCATCAGGTCATTAGAATGTCCCTTGGCCGGGCGAAAAGAAACGGGGCCGTGGATTAAAAAACAAAAATGGAGTTGGTGTTACGTTATGTGTCAGCGATCTTTGCTCAATGAGAATTGGTTGGCCAAACGAGATGAACAAGAGATCTCCAGCGCTGGGTGGAACAGAGATAAGAATGGCATGGTTTGTTTAATGGTGTCTTGCATCAACTGTTTAAAATGCTCAGTATATATGGTCTGCTGCAGTGTATGCGTCGTTGAAATGAGGCTCTCGAGTCCTGGCTCAAGGTGAAAGATTCGGTCTAGCACACGGCTAAATCGGACGCCAAGTAACAAGCTTATTTCCGCCTCGTACGGTCTCGGAGCAAAAGAGAGAGGGAAGAAAAACCTTGCTGGAAAATCTGCCGGCGGTGTTCAACGTAAAAAAAGGTTCAGCATTTCCGTTACGCGAAAAATAGCTTGTTTTGACACATGCATTGGCCATTCAGTGGAGTCGCCCAGTCTTTTGCAACATGCTGTAGTATCCGACACCGGCGCAATAGAAGTATTTCTATTGGAGAGAGATAAAATAAAGTGTCGGTCGTACTGTAAATTGTGTTGAGTCTATCGCCATTGAGGCGGACGGATCACGTATCGTAAGATTCTGGTCACGCGGACTTGAGAAGTGCCGTGAGTTTATTCCCGTTTATCTTGATAAGAGCGGGATCTATGACGGCCTCAGGGAGCAAGAAAACTTGAAACCTTAGAAGAGGCTGCCAAAGTAAACTTGGCAAACAGTCTCCTAAACTTAGCCTAAATTACCTAAATATTTTTATTCCTTAGGGTCAGGTACTGTACTTTGGAGGGAGGGGAGATTGATCAGCATTCTATGTGTTCTAGAAAGTAGCACGCCTCACTTTCGTGCATCGAAACCCTGACTCGCCCAGCTTCGCGCCCTCCAGGACAACAGAGCGCATTGGTTGGAGTAAGGTTCAGTCAGGATCTTGTGGGGGCAGAAAGTTGGGGAAATGAGGGGGAGAAAACTGTTTTTGACTCTGGTGCTCCGACTTTTCCTCTTGATTGTTCAAGATCGTGGGGATCTCTGTTCTTGGCGGTATTAACCTTTCGTGTTGAATGACTAGCCGACATGCAACTGGTCAGCAGCGCGTCTGGGGAAATGACTGATGTTGACAGCACATATCCTCCCCCGTGTTTTGGAGTCTTCCAAGGAAGTGGTTTCCTTGGGGTAATTTGTAACTAGTCGCTTTCTTGACATCACTTTATCCTTGGCGGAAGTGCTCGGTACCGAATTATCCCGACTGTCGAGGGACGAGTGTTATGTAAAAGCTCATCTTATTTACGGCGATCTTGCTATATGTATGCTATGAAATAAATGTTATATCATCGACGCCACCCGCACCATCACGCTGACATGCCAACTACTTGGGCAGCTCGCATTTCCAGCTGTCAGGGTTCTTGTAGTCACCCTTGCGGTCGAAAACATTACGGTACGGGTAGCGGCAGTGTCGTCGCTCAACTTCGACCTTTCCGGTGGCAGCACCGTTGACGTAGCGAACACCTGTGATGGTCTCGGGTGCTTGGCCTTCCTCAACCCACTTGACAATAGCGAGAAGAACGTTGTTCTTTGCCTCATTGCCACCCAGGTTGGCGCGGTTGTTTCCAATGCGGTTGGGTCCAATTCCGCCTGCACAGTGACCACATCCGCTGACACGGAAGTATCGGTAGAACTCATCAAGTTCAGTGTTGCTGAGGCCCATTGTTGCCGAGACGTGGTTGTAGTATTCCATTGAGTTGTCCGAGCTGATAAGACCGTCCTCGAGACCATGCCAGTGAATGATCTTGGATCCACGTTTACGGAACTTGGAAAGGTCTCCCTCCCATGTCTCGACGTTGAAAGGGTTGACCTCAGAAGCCTTCTGGTAATCATCGGGTCCAATAGTGTTGGGGTCCCACTTGGTATCGTTCCAGATAACGTACTGGAACCATTCAGTAGAGTATGGGAAAGGTTGTTCGCCGATTACAAAGCCGAAACCCTGATCAGCTCCAGGAGGAATTCGAGGGTAGATGTATGTACCATTGTTACCATACAAAGGACCAAAGACCTTGCGGACTGTCTCGATCTGGGGTCCAGTCAGGCAGTTTTTGGTTTGGCCCTTACTGCACACAAGAGCCTCAGGGCGGTACTGGCAAAGGTTGGGATCCTCGAGAATGCCATCTGCAACACCGTCAAGTGGCTCGTCGCACTGAACCAAGACGTTCTTTTGAACCAAGGCCCATTGCTCAGGGCTGAGATGAGTTGGACTTCCAGGAGGACCAGTTATACCCCAGAAGCTTCCAGAACGGGACTGCAGACCGTTGAAGCGCATGGCGGGAGCGCCAGCCACAATACCGTCGAAGTCATCAGGGAAGCTCTGCGCCTCCTTCCATCCTTGTCGTCCACCAGTTGAGCATCCAAGATAGTAAGACTTGGTGTGCTTCTTGCCGTAGAACTTCTTTGTGAGTTCCTTTCCGAGAACAGTTCCGGTGTGAACTGAGCGGTAAACATAATCCTCAACGACTCCCGAGTTCTTGTACATGGGGGCAGCTGAAGTACCGTTATGACCGTTGTTAGCTCCAACAGTTGCAAAGCCAAAGCCAACACCGTAGGCAACATCGTCGTACTGAATACATCCAGCCATTCCACCATTTCCGGTGCTCAGGAATCGACCGGTCCAGTTGGAAGGCAGCCAAGCCTCAAGGGTAAGGTTTGACTGGGGACCAGTAGTGACAAGCATAGCCACACGGCAGATCTCAACATCAGTGATAACGCTCTTGGGCGTGCATGTTGGGTGGTTGTCAGGAAAAGTGATGTTTTTCCCAGCAGGCACGTGCTCAGTGAACCAGACTTTCGTGTTGGGCAACTTGAGCGAGGACTTGAAACCAGCGCATTTAGCCGCAAAGTCATCACCCTTGCCAGCAGCAGCACAGGCGCCCAACCCCGAAAAGAGCAAAAATGTAGGACGCATATTATCTTGCGGTAAACAAATATCAGTCGAGGTGTCGCTGAGAACCTGGGGAATAAAACCAAGCAGGACAACAAGGCCGGCGGACAACATTATTTTATATCCGTCTCCCGCATAAACGTTTACCAAAACCCTGGCCCTGGCATTTCGCGGGGGAGCCTTGTGATATTTTTGACAAAATATGCGGATGATTCCTGAAGCAGCAAGACGCCGTTGATCCCTACCTGATCAGAAACCGTCGGCAATACCGTGGAAGTGCTATCGCGGATTGAGGATGGTTGTGCAGGGCGGTAGTTGGGCTCGTGAGGGGAAGAGAAGGGGTCTTGAAACCTCGGCTGGCCTGGTTGGGAATTAGATCCGGGGTGCATGAGCAAGATAAATGGATTGGGGAGGAGTTTGCGAGTCAGTCGTGGCGAGGATGGGCAGAGATATCGGTCCGGATAATCTACTTGACATGGAGACTAGTGTTATTATGGGTTCTGTTATTAGGGGCGCTGCAGACTCGTTGGAATGAGGCCATTGTTAAATTAAATCTTGCGTGCTCATGTGTGATATCGTGAGACAATTATCGCCGTCGGCGTTTGAAGTTTGACAATCCAAGAATCGCCAAGATGGTGATGTCCGGTGTCTACAACTGCAACTTGCAATCCCAGGCCTAGTCTCGCGGTTTTTTCTAGCACCGATCAGCACACTACCCTTGCTTAGCCGATCGATAATTGTCACCAGTAATGACCATTGCTTATCTGTTCAGGAACCGGATAGCATCCCGAACCATTGCGCGTCAAATGGGTTCCCAATGCAACATCTTTCTTCTTTATGACGGCTCAGTTGTGAGCATGCAGAACACGGCACTTGCATCCCTGTAGATCGATTAATCGTCACTACTCCATGAAAAGTGACTGATGCATGCTTTTGCAGCCTCACGAATTCTTCAGACGTAGAGTCATGAAGTGAAGTTGTAGATTTAATTTTCTGTGCAACCCCTGTGAACTCTATCGCCATTTCCGTACATTCGTATTCCCATTCACGATGCGAAAACCCCAGATCCACAACTAGTTCGATCTTCTGAACTTTGTAGCGCTTTTTTGACTTTTTCAAGTCGGAATTATCAGGACGGTGACATTCTACCAGGGTGTATCAAATCACGCAATGTCCATCCATAGAGAGTTGATGTCCATCCTGGCCATATCACCGTCGGCCTCGCCCTAGCAATTCCCGTTACAGTCCGGCAAAACCATCTATTTCCTGATCAGCGTCTTATCCCCGTTGGTAAAATAGTATGACTTACTGCCCACATGTCAATAACAACATATTTACCCTTGCTCTCAGCCGGCGGTCGCTGTAGAACCCCGACGGCAAGGACATAGTTCAACCACTCATAATCCGGGTGCGCGGCCTGAAAAACGCCCCTCAACAACGTCCTTCCATCAGGCTGTGTTGGACCAGAAGTTTGGATGTAAATATCAACTCCATCGTGAGTTCTGAGGTTGTATCGGGTATCGGGGAAGAAAACGCCCTTGGTGTCGGTGAGACCCCAGTCGGCTCCAAGGTTAGTGACCGTTCCCGAAAGCTTGGGTCCCTTGAAGGTTCCGCCTGTGATGGGAATCACGACGCGGCTACCTTGACCATAATCGCCAATCGGCCAACGTTCGCCGAGGGTTGCGTTGACAGTGTAGAGAAATTCGTACGACGGCGTTCCCATGAGTTGGGATGCTGCCAGGATGGCATTGGAGGCGATGATGAGGGGATTCAGGAGTCTCATTGTGTCAGTTGAGTTGTCTTTGTACTTTCTATCACAGCCAACTCATACTGGACCTTCTACGCTTTTATAAACTATTTTTATCCTTTCTTTTCCCCAGATCGCCAAGTCGTTATGATGATTCACCGATCATGGAGAACGGTGATCGGCTCGAGGTGAGGGGTTTTCACCCCGCATAGATCCATCGGCAATTGAATGCGGCACGCGCCGTTTACTTGGTTAAAAATGTCTTGATCCTGTAATGAAAGGAACTTGAAGGATGGGAAATTTCCTTAACCGCTTTGCGAGTCAAGCGTCATGCGGGGAAGCCGATTAAGGTCAGGGCACCCGAATGCTAGATCGGACAAGCCATCCGACATCACCGTTATGGTCTAGGGTTGGGATATCTTGCATAAACTCGCTCGGCAGTTTATGCTTCGTGTCATGGCTCAGTTGCTGTGACATCATAAATCACGGTCTATATCTATTAAACGGGGTATTTTGTTGATCCCTCCCCGATCAGCCGTCGGCTTGAGCCGCCCGTTCAGCTTCATTCCTTTCTCTCCACATCGCGGCCCTATCAGCTTGTCGCTCAGCTCCGGCCCAAGTTCTCCCTTGAAGGTGTTTCAAGCATAGCTGTTTCCCATCATCAGGGTAGTAAAGCCAGGTAGCCCATTTCGTCCACTGCTTGTCGTCAGCAAGTGCTTTCACATGGCAGCAATTCCCGATGTTGGTCTGAGATAGAATGAAAGTACACTTACGAGACCTTCTTTCATCTGAGCGCGAGCTCTTTGTCCGATCTTGTCCTCAATAAAGTCTCCTCGCAACATAGCCAACCGTGAAGGAAATACCCTCTCGAGGTAATGTGCTGTTGATGCAAGATGGGGTTTATCATGCCAGAAGTAAATGGGTGTCAAGGGTATCTTGACACCGGGATGGGTCGAATCTTCATATTTTTGTGTGAGGGTTGATGATAGCTCTCGCAGGACTGGGTGCTGTTCGGATATGGCATGTGAGAGCATACGAATAGCAGCTAAGCATATGTACTTGATGGGAGTTGCTGGGTGTGAATCGTATGCTTTCATGATTTGTACTAGGGGTGCCATGGGGAAGTCTGCAACCAAGGCCCAGTCATGTTGCTGCACCCAGACGAAAGGAGTTTGGGTTACTCTCAAGGCTGATCTGACTGCAAGACCGAATCCTAGTCGTCTTGACGGCTCTATAAAGGTGACTTTCTTGTCGATAGATTGCGATATTGTGTAGTCAACAGTGTTCTGAGGGTTGGGACTACCATACTCCGCCGTAGCATGCCGCTGGGTGAACTTAGCACCGACATGGCGATATGTAGTGAGTATGAGTTCCTTAACATTGTTCTTGTATGCGTCGAAATCTGCTGCTTGCTCCGGCGTTACTTGTCCTTTCTTCAATCGCGCTGTCGGAACTATTTGATCAAAAGTGTCAAACACAACAATGACGTTACATAATGTCAACGCATGGCAGTGATGCTCAAATGACTCGAGAACCGATGAGACAAGTTCCGTCGAAGGCGCGGACGGCGTTGGTGAGGTTGTTATTATAACTGTAACCAGTCTCGGCACGCTCGTGTCTTGGGTCATTTGGCTGGGCCAGACTGACGTGAGGCGTCGCTGTCAATTAGGCTGAGTAATGGCAAGCATCTACCCTGTATGTGTTGTACGTTGGGCTGGGGTTGAGATCCGAGTCAAGGTAATCGATGGCGGTGAGATTGGGCTTGGATGACATGGGACGGGCCGCTTGACTCTGGCGGAAAATTCTGACACCAAGACCATGACGCGCGCGATAAGAGTCTACATCTAGGGAACGGCAAGTCATCAACGCGCGCTCCCGCAACGGTCGCAAAGCATGGAATGTCGCAATTGAGTGCAACATATTGTGAACCAACCTTCTCATATGTATCACCCAAAAGAACAATAACAGTTAATGCGAAGGTTGAGGATTGATCGTTGCTGTTACGACGCGCGTTCTGTGTGACATTGACGTGTTTATCCTCAATTTCATGCATCGCATCACCAACCAAGAGAGCCAAGACCAAACAAAAACCCAACGGCTCGACTAGACTCGTTTAAAAAATAGCAAAACACTAAAGCAAGTCATTGAAGCGTTTCATCTCGAATTCCTTGCTTTAACGAAGTGATGGGCGCCCGTCAATCTGGCAATACCGGGTTTTTGAGACCCAGCCACCACATAAACCATAAACGCCCCCGATGCAATCCATCCCTGGAAGCCATGGAAGGGATGCATCTAGCCGATGTCTCACCACGTGGATCACTAACGAGTGTAGAGGAACACTCAAATGCAGACGAATTCAACGTGTATCCGTACCTATTCGATTAATAGATACGAAGCGATGCGTGTTGCTGCATATTTTTTCGTAAAAATAGAAAGACACTGTCTTTGACTGACTGTGCTACGCAGCTCCATCCATCCATGGCTGGCTTGTGGGCCACTCAACACCCCCTGGAGCTAAGAAAACCCAACCTCAAAATTTACTCGACTCGACTTGTACCAAACACCAACCTCGCCATTTCCTGCCATCGCGATTTTCAGACCTCACTAAAACATGAATCAGTTCCTGACTTTGTCGGTGTAGATTCTCATTCCTTTCACTCTCTACCCGCTATTTTCATGCCTTGTTCGTAAGACATTCTCATTCCAATTTTTGTTCTTTGTTCTTTCACCGCATTTACATCACAACCCCCCACATCATCATGGCAATGGCTCAGCCAAGATACAATCTGGAGGACCCGGGGTTCGAACCTCGTACTGCTCGTGACGCCCGCGAGGCAGCTCGTGCTGCGCGAAATGGCCAGAGCCCGAGATACAGACGCACTCAATCGCCCGAGCAACTCGATGATTTCCGCCCTCAGAGTGAAGAATTCGACATGCGCTCACCTACCTCTGACGTGGCTCTGCAGGAAGCCATGGTAGCACAAGCACACCAGCAACAGGTGAGTCTTTTTTTGAACCCGCGCTAGAAAACACTGTTTTTCTGCAACATCTTTTCTCCGCGCCAGAACCTCGTAATTAACCTTTTGCTTTTAGCGTGTTGTCCCGGTTGGTCAGGTCACTCGTAGACAACCTCCTGGTCCAGGTCCAAACAACAAGGCCCCCAGAGGCCCAGGTCCTCAGCAACCGATGCCTCCTACTTACCCTGGCGGAATGGACGGAGCTCCTCAGCAGCAGCAGCAGCAGCAGCAGGCCAACGGTCCTAGAGATGGTGGGCGCTACAGACGTCAATCGCGCCGCGAGTCTGAACCCCGACCTCATGGCGACTCACCACCCAGAAATGGACCAAACACCCAGCAGAGCCGTGTTTCTCAATCCATGGCCTCAGACCAGCATCAGCAGCGTCGCGCACCCTCGCCAGACCGTCTAGCAGTCCCTGGTAATGACATCAACCGTCTCAACAGCCCCTCCATTCAGAAGAGCGTTCTTTTGCCTCTTGAGCAGAAGATGCACGAGTATGATCATCTCATGCACGAAGCTCAATCCCAAATGAACCACCTCGACGATGAGATCCGCGCCCTTCAAGAACGACGCCGCCAAGCTGAAGACCGCTTCATCGAAGCCAAGTCCAAGCATGACGACTATTCACGTCAGCACGACCAGGTCGGCAAAGCCCTCCGCGGGGAACTCATGCAGCAGCCCCCGCCACCCGCAGTCCGTCAGCCCGTTCAGCGCATGGACAGCATTGACAGTTTCGATCCTCGACCCGTCAGCGTGCAGAGCTCCTTTCATCAGAAGCCTAAGAAAGGGGGCCTTCTGAAAATGAGTCTGTTCAACAAGAGCAACTGACTACACAAAGGTTGCTTATGAAGTTATGTGTTAATGACTGGAACATCGATGGATATGGGGAAATGACTTGCTTTATTTGGTTTTTCGAAACTTCTTGGTCGTCCGCGGAAAAGGACATTTAGCTTATTTGTTTAATATGCTTGGATGTACATAGATTGAGGAGGTAATTGTTACACATGAACGTCAAAAGATGTTGCTTTTTCCAATGTCTGTGGTTTGTTGTTTTTGAATCTCAGCCATGATGTCAGTGAAGCCTCAGTCGCAAAATGACTAATCAATTGTTTTATGCACAGAAACACTCTTCTGCTCCTTGCGACTGTGCACCAAAAGGCCATTGCTCATCCATGAACTGCGATGAGACTTCTCTTCAGCTACTTCCCATGCCCGCTTGCTCTGGAGCCTGCACCTCTTGTCGGCTTCCGCTTGCACTTATCAGCGCTGACCTGTCCCCTGCTTACACCCTCACCAACCAACATCTCAAACTCAAGTCCTCGCTCACTCAAAGCATCGACCACCCTCTCCAGCCCCTTTGGCCCTGCCTCGCAAAGTCGGCTCATGTATCTGATGAAGGCAGCGTACTCGCTAAGCTCAACCCCTTGGGCTTTGAGACGTTCGGCCTTCTCAGTCGCGATGGAACTGGCCGCTTGAGTCTTTTCGTTCTTCTTGATTAGCTGTTCGAGGTGCGCCTGTGCAGCGTTAAGCTCTTGCCCTTTCTCCTTGAGGACGACAGACGTAACCGACTCGGCTTTTTTGTGGTCATTCAATGCAGTTGACCAAGCTTCAGTGCTTACGGCTTCGATAGCGGTTTTGACGCTCAGCAGTTTCTCCTAGTTCGCTGCGTGAGCTACCATATCGGCCTTGGTGGTAGAAATGGAATCTTTGAGCTTGGTGACGGTCCCGGTGGCAGTGAAAACCTCACGCGTCTGACCTTTGAGGCGATCTAGATCGAGCAGTTCGTGTGCTAACTTGGCGTCGTTGGTTGATGAGAGGGTCTGAAGCTTGTTGGTCATTATCTTGAAATTGTCGACCATGCCATCTTTGTATTGCTTGAGTTCGGAACTCAAGTTACGGTCAGGGCACTGTAGATATCAGTATTGAGTGGTTGCATATTGGGTCGACGTACCTGAGTGCCATCGTCGGTCATAGCTGACACAGCCATAAGCTGATGACACGGCTGTTTCCGGGGAGCCTGAGGAAGAGGCTCGGGTGCTGGACGTTTGCGGATCACAGGTTTCGGTCGGGGTCTAAAAGATGAAGTAAAAGAGGGCTCTGCCCCCGAGATATCACTCTCCTTGGCAGTGCTCTTATCCATGGAGCCTTTATGAATAGGTGGGAAGTACTAGTGCGCACCGTCAATATGGCTTGGATAGAGTCTGGGCGGTATTCCCTGCCAGGCCACCTGTTGAGCACATTTGGTCAAGTGATCCTTGATCTCAGCAAACCTCTGTTTCCGCCAAGCTGGATCTTCCGTATGGCTAGCGACGTTGAAAAGAAGATTATACAAACTCTCAAGGGTAGCAAGCTTCCAGTACTTAGGGCTTATATCACCGAGCCAAGCGTCGGGATGTTCACCGATGAGGCGATGGATGTTGGTGGCGACCTTTATATGCTTTTGAGAAAATGACTTTTCTGGGGGATCCATGCGAATTGCAATTTTCGCAGTTGTGGATTCGAGGCTGCACTCAGAGCTTGTGCTGGTTGCTTGCTTGAGAGCTCGAGATGAGGAGGATGGTCCCATGGATAAAGGGCGCAGAAATGCGAATGTGTTGTAAAATACGTGTTTCTGGTACTGTAGATGGAGCAGAGTGAGAGATATTGGATGGAGAGAGTGTAGCTCAGAATTGCGGCAGTAAAGAAGCTCATGGATCTGTGTTGTTGCGAAGGCGATGCTCGAGCGAAGATGGTTTTGAGGCGTTTGTTGTTCGCTGAAATTACAGTGGCTACCCGCTGAAACATTCGGCAGTATCTGCTAATGAATTTACCATCCCGTTTGCGGGCTACAGGCGATTGCAAGTAGTGAGTGCTTGGAAAAGCTCCCGGACCTGAATTTCCATTTTCTTTGGGCGACTCAGATGAATCCAATTTAGTTATGTGGTACTCGGTTCCGTGATTTGATCCTGGAGCCTTCAGTCTTGTTGCTGATTGAGAGTCAATATACTTCAAATCTTTCAACCAATCCTCATGATAATGACCACCAAACTCCACTCATGAGAGTGTCCACAATGATGGGCAGACCAGTGCTCAATTCCTTGAGACTCTATTTAAATCACTACAATTATTTCCCGAGCGAGATGCAAATGTGTGTCGAGAGATGGGAGACAGCCACCCTATACCAATTTGGGTTACCGACCGGATTTTACTAAAGGCTTCCCCGAGAGGAGCAAACGTTCGCCCCGTAAGGCTGTAGTTTCCCGCAATTGACGCCAATAATTATAATGAAGCAGTCGTCGATCCCAGCTTGGCCAATCCAAAGTTTCGTGATCTGCAATCGCAACCTTTTTCCAGCGTAGTCATCATGGTAGTCTGCCCTAGGTACGGAGCCCAGATAGAAACGGTGAGGAACGCTAAAGAAGTCAGCGGGGACTTGGCGGAACGGTCTCAATTGCGGTCGATCTGCCGCAATGACTTTCGCGATCAGACTCTATTACAAAAGAACCTTTGACGTGCCAATTCACGACCCATGCATTCTAAGATATGACTGATTATGTCACATTAAGACAACTTCTCCTGTGCAAACTGCGGTGCAGAACCCTTTCCTTTGATTCCGATTAATCCTTGTCAAACTTCGGAAAGTGGAGTTCCGTAGCCCCTGAAATGGGCGCGCCAGTCTTTGGAAACCCGGAGCATGAACAAAGAAAGGAGAGAGTTTTGAGTCTGGTAAACGAAACCCGGTTGGTTACATTATCTTAACAAGGCAAGCTATTACATGAACCATTTCTTTCTGACTCGCGATGTGGAGTCGACTGACTCGAGCTGACACTGATGGGCTTTTCGGGTTCCTGGACCCTCTTCCTCAGAAAACGGTACAATATTCTCAACCGATGAACATTCCTCTTCTCATCCAAGAAACTTCAGCGTCATCTCAATCGCACGATTCATTGCCACGCTTTGACCCAAGACGATCATCTTGAGTTCCCAGGCTTATAAAGACTTCTTAAGGGATCCTCAGTGAAGGAATGACTCGAGCCGGCAGCTAAGTGGTAGATTTCTGCACCAAATCCTTGGCGAATGCCGATCGCCTTCTAGCGGAGAATACTACTGCAAGCCTCATTCATCCGCGTCTAATTCCCATGACATGCCGAGGAGCGCACGGATCTGTGCCTGGCCTCTTATCACCGCAACTATGGTGCAAGATAGAGTTGTGATTGGCGATGGACCCTCGGAGACACGAACTTGATCCGTGCAAGTGGCTACGTGCTTTCCAGGCATTAAGTTGGCCTTAAAGAGTCTCCTCCCCTTGGGTCGTGACCCCTATGCACGCGTTGGTCTTTCGTATCGCTTTTTTGTTTTGTTTTTGTCTCTGCAGCCATGGGCGGTGCTAATTCCTTCGTCGCTGAGGCGTTTACGCTGCTGTCTATTGGCATTTTGGTCATTGGGATACGGACTTTTGCGAGGATACGACAAGTCGGCGTGAGGAACTTTGAGGCTGACGATTATCTCATGCTGGTGGCGATTATCCCGTATACGATCGAGACGGCGCTTGCGCATGTTGTTGGAGCAAAATTCCATGGTTTAACCAACAGTGGGATGACGGATGAGGAGCGTAAGGCCCTGTCACCGGGCAGTGAGGAGTATGGATTGAGGTAGGTTGCTTGGCCCTGCAGGGGATATGGGACTAAGTTTGGCAGGGTTGGCGGTTCAAAGATCCAGATCGCTGGCTGGGTCACATACTCTACTTTGCTGTGGATTATCAAGACTGCGCTATGCGCTTTCTACTTCCGACTCACTGTAATCTCAACTTTACATCAGACTGGAATGAAAAGGCTGACGGACGACTCCAGGCTGGCCTCACCGGATTCAAAATCCGAATCTATATCGGCTTTGGCTTGATTGCCTCGACATACATCACAATTTTATGTTGTATTCTCTTTAGCTGCCAGCCATTCAATCGCTTGTGGCAAATCTACCCTGACCCAGGCAGTACGTCGAGACCGAACTGGCCTTGAGGGACAAGATACTAATATCCTGTAGACTTGTGCTATCCCGCGATTTCCAAGCTCTACATCTTCATCATCGTCATCCTCAATATTCTAACCGACGTCTACTTGCTCGCTATCCCCATTCCGATGCTTTGGGGCGCTCGCATCCCCAAGGTGAAGAAGTACGGATTGCTAGTGCTTTTCTCTGGTGCCGTATTTGTAATGGTCGCCGGGTTACTACGATGTGTCCTCATCCTCAAGGTATGTGGCTTCTCATCACCAGAGTGCCGCGAGGGGTTCACTGACATCCCCAGAACCCCAAGACTGGACCAAATCAGGCCGCAACCTGGGCCATCCGAGAATCCTTCGTCGCCGTCGTAACGGCCAACCTCCCCAGCACATGGGGCTGGATGCGCCAAAAGCTCAAACCCATCTTTGGCTCGCTCCTCTCATCCAACAACATCAGCTCAAAGTATCAAGGCGGTCCCGAACCTGGAAGTATCATGCTCGCCGACGGAAATGGATCAAACTGGAAGAGGAGTAATGGAAGGTCTATCAGATCAACGACGGGGCTTGGAAGTGTGAATGATCGGAATGTCTACATTCATGGGGGAGGTGGCGAGGCTAGTTCGGATGAGATCATCCCCGCCGCTTCGATGCAAGGGATTACAAAGGAAGTTGAGTTTACGGTTGAGGAGTCGGATGCAAGAAAATGATGATCGATGCGATGGTATTTAGTTTAGATACGATATATACCCTGTCATAAAATGACCTAATATGCAATGAATACGATTTTAATGGTTCAATTCCATGGATTATGTAGCTGGAACCTGCCCTGATATCTTGACTAATGCCGCTCAGGATGGACCCGGCAGGTACTGATACCATTTTCTATTTGAAAACATGAGTTTGCAACTGCTTGCCATTCTCATCATACCTCTTCGGAATGACGTTCAAAATGCCATCAACGTCCCTTGGTTCATAGTCCAACATCGACGCAGCCAAAACCATGATATCCATTCCAAAGTTCTCTTTGATCCAATGCGCAAACATATCCATTCCAGCAACGGCACCACCTGCAGTCCAAATATTTCCATCGACGATCCATTTCTTCTCATCAGTCCACCTGACGTTCGGAAACTTCTGCTTGAGTGGTTGAATAGCCGCGTGGTTGACTGTCGCATTCTTGCCGTCAAGTACCCCCGATGCCGCAGCAACGCCGGCTCCAGTGCAAGTGGTGAAGAGAAGCTTCCCAGCTGCGACGTGTTTTTGGATGAACTCGGCGTACTTGGGGTGAAGCTCGAAATTCATAACATCGGGACCGCCAAGAAGAAGGAGATCGAGTTCGGGGCATTCATCAATGGTTGTAGTAGGGACAATTGCAATGTTGCTTGTCCCAAGAACAAAGGTTTCGCGAGTGATGCCGATGTGATGAAAGACGAATTCTGGGGCGCGAGAGATTGTATCTTGCTCGATCTTCAGATGGCCAGATAGAGTCTGGATGTAGGGCTTGGTGGCGGATTGGAGGAGGTCGGTTGGGCCCAAGACATCGAGAGCTTGATAGCCGTAGACAAGTGCACCTAAGTGGAGGGGAGCCATTTTGCCAGATTGGATGAAAAGTGTGATGACGGATGATGAGGGTTTTTGATGGTGTCATTTAAAGCCAATTGTTGTGCTTCTACGAGTCTTTTATAGTGGCAGCACCTCTTTGTGTAGCACTGCAGGAGTTTGAGATCAAACATGTATATTCCGACGGCTGTCGCATCAAGGTCCATGAGTTTGTGGTATATCCGAGCTGGAGTGGAAGTTAGACGATCATGGTGGAGATTTGACCAGGGGAGTATCCAACAGGAACACTGCCACTCAATTAGACCCAGTGAGGTTACCCAGATTTGGCCTATTCAAGCATGGTCGATTGAGATACTTCCATGGTGCGTCGGAGCGAAAACGAAAGCTCAAGATCTACCAGCTTTACAGGCAGGAAATTCGTCACTACACATTTCAAGACTTAGAATCTGCTCCTGGACTGGTCAAGTCAAAAACCAATTACAATTGCTAGCGATTATTTTTGGGCTGCCGGTGCGCTAATACAGAAGTCCCGGACAGGCCTTCTTCAAACTCTTCTTTACGAAGGTCTCAGACAATATCCGAAGTTCATTTCCATCATTTCTCTGGATCCATGGGATCTAGCAAGGAGCCTGTCAACAATGGTTGGTGTGCAACGGCATGGAACTGGTCAATGGTCACATTCAGAACTTTCCCAGGCTCTTTGAAACACCAACGTCGACTTTCTGCATCGGACTGTCCAGACCGGAGACATGTTCGAATATCTAGAGGGAAAACGAAGGCTAGATTTTGATGTTCATTTCTCGATCGCTAAAGCCTATGTGGTCTATATCAATTCGACTCATTTCAATGACAGAATACTTCGAATGGCGCCCCCAAGCCATAACTCTGGCGCACTAATTGATCAATTGATCGTCACATTGGGCCACGCGTCACAAGCAGTAGAAGGTGAGCCAGAAAAAGTTTCCGAGCTACTTGACGAGCTGGAGTGCGCCTTCGGAGAAATGTTTGGGCCAAAGTAGGTGCACTTTAGGATGAAGGCAGGTGAGCCAAAAGTGGTATTCCGCGAACAAGCCCTGCGATCAAATGCGGCATCATAAATTAGAAGCTCGACGATATCCTTGACTGCTTGTGCATGTCGTTGATTCTCCGAGGAGGACGCGCATCTCTGTGATTATTTTTAATCGGCGGCCTTGCGGCTTAGCCAACAAGAGCACTGTGACATGCAATTCATTTCGTTTCAATGGCGGCTCTGGGCTTAGCCCGTGGACTACTGAGAAACTACTGGCATTAGCTTAGTATCCCCATGCACGATACTCCTATATCTCCTTTGCGCCGCTGAATAAGTTTCCTTCCTCTTTTAATGTATTTCTACCCGACCAACTACTTCTTTTTCAACGGCTTCAAGCTATTTGATGTGCCAAGATGCGATTTTCTACGTTAGTGCTGTGCATCTTTCTTGGTGCTGCTTCAGCGGGTCCTTGCCGACCCTCTAGCGTCGAGAGCAGTTCTGAAACCACTGGACTCATTGGTGTGACGACGATCGAATCACTCTCCTCAACTTTCGCAGCGACTGTGTCAACTGAACAAATTGACGAGACAACGGCTGCTATCACATCTATCGTCGAGACAACGACAGCAACAAGCGCGCTTGCTACTAGCAGTACTGCTGCTGCTAGCATATGCAATGCACCAGCTGCCCTGGAATGCTGCCAAACTGTTGGAACTGCAACCAACCCCGTGATCAGCCTTCTTCTTGGGTTGCTTGGTATTGTGGTTCAAAATCCCAACACTCTCATCGGAGCAACATGTAAGTGTTCCCTCACTGCCTTCCCTTTCCCCTCTGTGGTCTAATATTTCCTTTCAGGCTCAGCGATTACCAATCCCGCGGCTTGCGGAGCTACTGCAGTTTGCTGCAGCGATAACAGCCATGTGAGCATCTTCTTCCTACTACTGACTGTCTACTAAGAATATTAACTTGTTACTACAGGGTGGGCTTATTGCTATTGGCTGTTCGCAAATATAGGCGTATGATAAGATTTGTTTAGTAGATATATAAATTAATTTATTTTATAAAATAATTATATTTTTTATCATTACTCAAGTCCTTTTTAATCATGCCGTTCAACTAGGTCTAACTGGGTGCTACGGTTACTCATGCATGTAATTCTTGGCTTCAAATTGTAACCGTCCGGCTGTCTCAGATGTTATCCTCCTTGTCTAGCCCGCAGTTATCTGAACCAAGGTACCACTCACGTCGGCCCTTGTCAAGGATCTGGATAGGTCCACCACACGATGCCATGCAATCAAAACGCGGGGAAGCAAGATGATGCCTTCATTCGCCGCAGCTCAATCTCATGGCTGAGACTGTCTCCATCGCCCTACTCAAACGGGTTTCATACCCGGGGAAATCCCCTCAGTTTCCCTTGCAACCACTATACAGTTTTGCCCAATCATGGCCCTCAATGACACCGTACGGGAGAAACATGATGCATGGCTACAAGATTCATCACTGATGATCTGGCAAGGGTTTTAGCACTCCCGCCTTTATCTCACAACAACTCATGGACAGATTGGGAGGAACGAGACAGCGGAGCTACGCAGGGAATAAAAGCTTTAAGCGACAGATGTCGGGGAAAAACACGGACGAGAGCAGGTTATGGAGCAAGTATCGGTGGTTAGATGGCTTCTTGCATCTTACTGGGTCAGATATGCGCGATTCCCAATGACCAAGGAGGCCGAGACGATGGGCGACGGCAGATCAACGTGGGGATGTGTGAAAAGAGGATAAGCAAGCAAACAAAAAAATGATGTTATCAAGTAACGATAATTCACTCCAGAGGAAAAACTCACAATCGTGATCGCGACTTGTTGAGAAGGAAGCACAAAGCCTCGCTGTCCATGATAGACACCGATCAGGAAATGGCATGCGGCATATGGACAATACACTGAATAGGTCACATGGCGCTTTTTCAGACCTTTGCAAGAACGAAGGGAGGTTGGGAATCTCATTTCTACCACCACCAAGAGCCCGCGATGGAGCGTTGGAGTCGCTTAACTGTTCAAGCCCCTTTATACCTCTCGGTCTCTTCCCTTTGCAATGTCCTAGGGCTGGCAGCAAGATTTCTTGGTCATTGTGAAATCTTCTGGGTAAAAGATTATATTGGGAAAGAAATATCGTATTCTAAATCATCACCTGTGTTTGCAGCCTAAGTCCTAATCATATAGGCAGCAGCCATCCCCATAGTCAGCTGTTCAAGTTATACTATACAGCCGGAGGATTCTGGTGTCGGGTCAAATATAGGCGATTAGATAAAGTCAAAATGGCGAAACGCCATGTTATTAGAGAATTTTCTTCAGATGTCAGTCGATGGAGCACATTGTGTGATCGGAGCCGCCAAATAGCCATCGGGGCTGGAAAGGGGGTTTGGCTGAGGCGGTCGGCGGGCGGCGGTCGGCGAGTCGAGGACGCCCATCTTAGACTGGCGAGCTTTTACTGGCGGATGGAAGACAGGTGTCTTGTTACCAAAAAGATCCAGTCAGCTTGTTGGAGAGGCCAAGAGTCAAATGAAAGCACGCTATCACTCACATGCAAACACGAAGCAGTACTCGGGCGACAACTCAGTGCGGACTGACGAACTCATCGACAAGTCGGAATCGCGCCCCATCTTTTGAGGGGCGGCCGCATGCAAGAGATTTGTTTTGACGCCAGCGTTCAACGACAGAACCTTTCGCGATATTCGAGCGCATTGAATGTTGCAGTCATGAAATCCGAAACCAGATCTTGCAACCCTTTGATACCAGCAGTATTATCTGCAACGGCGAGAGAAGCGTGGAAATGTCATCTCAGGAAGAACCGAAAAGAAAGGCATTCCATGAGGCTCTCGGTACAATTCCTTGATTTAGACCAAGGTTTGAAAGATGCGGCAGACTTTGTCTTCCTCTATGATCGCGTCGCCAATAGGCATACTATAAGGGAAATTACTAAGGAGAGCTCAGAACATCTATTTACTAACCGAAAATGTCTCCTAGCTCTAAAAAACCCGGCCGAAATGTTACAACAAAGGGGGCGAGAAGTTAGACTAAAGAACCAAAGTACTCCGCAGTCTAGGTTTGATTGATGCTAAAAGCTTATAATATCTCAGCAAGATATATCAAGCTAACACACTAAAAATACCTAGTCTAGGTTTATGATTCAATTTTGACTTTTACCTACATAACGTCAGATACCCCAAAACTGGCCACCCCCAGAAACCGGCCACCTACTTTTTAACCTAGCCTCCTAATTAATAATATCTTAAATAATTCATAACTTTATTAATTTTTATTATATAAACTTATAAATAATATTAATTAATTTAAAATAATAAAATTTACTAAAAAAAATATAAGTAATACTCTTTAGATAGTTATAAAAAGAGTTTCTATTAATAAAGCTATTATAGCTTATAATATAAACTA
>JABFFB010000206.1:0-37257 GCA_013623555.1 Fusarium nisikadoi
TGTCTTTGGCAAAGAAGTCGCCTTCGTTGTTTCTTTCAAGCACGAGGATTGCTTGGTCGTGGGAGAGGCTTTTGAAAGGGGAGATGATGCGGCAGCGGCGGGGGAGGAGGGCGGCGCTTTTTGGAAGAAGGAAACGATTGAACGCTGCTTGGCTGAAGAAGTAGTGGCGGCCGGTTTGGTCGCTTTAGCGGGCGTTCGGGCCGCAGTTGATCTTTGGCTCGTCATGATGGTGAATAGCCTCAGCAGTACGCAGCGATTAAATGTGTCAGGCAGGGGACTCGACAGACGTGAATCAGGTAAAAGAGATAGTGGACAGTATTCGGTGACGAGGATGCGTCGGTGGGCAAACAATCAGTAACAATTGACAAAAGAACAAAAGTCTGGACGAAAAAGAATAAGCAGGTGATTGAATGAGGTTGAGGATGGTGGACGAGGAGCTTTAGATTGGGAGGGCCATGTCTTTCTCAGATTGACTCGGTAGTCGCGTCAGGTAATTTACAGGGTGCACGCGTCCTCACGCGTTAATTGGAAAGTGACAGCCCAGCAACCGAGTCTAGCGAGTCTCTCGCACTGGGCAGGCACGTTCGGTACGCGGGGAGCGTTAGAGAGGCCCCACTTCCCGGCAGTCCTTATCACGACCCAATCAGCATCCTCACCGTGATCAGACGCCAAAACTGCTCATTTACCCTGGATCATCTGCACATCCCGTCGCGCCGTGAACAACGATGATGGCAGAGATCACTGAGCTCAAGACTGGTCGATATTGTGAAAGGCTCCCCGGTCTTCTAGATTTTCTTCTTCCCTTAATGGCTGTTAGCTCATGTTGCTAACAGTGTTTCATTGATCTTCAAACACCTTGGTTATCGATGTGCACAATCTGCTGACTCAAACTGTGAACTCGTTCGCAGGAATGTCATTGTTTCATCGAACTTTGTAATGTGAGAGACAATTTTTTATTCTTTAACAGGGTCACACGAACAAAGGTTAATTAACTTTGCGCTATGGAGTGAAACAGCAACTGATTACAACCTCAGTATCTGTAATACCGCATGTATGTTGCTACAAATCAACTCGCTTAAGGTTTCTACTTAAATATCTAGATCTATCACAACAGCAACTTCAGTTTCGATTAATAAACTCAACTCTTTTAACCTTGGACAGGTCCGATTATTTCTCTCAAGGAATGCACTGGCTCTCTGAAAGATTAGGTCACAATAGATATCACAGTTGGTAATCATAGTTTCAAAGTCAAAGTCAATGGCCAAACGCCATCGATATTTCATTCATCGTACAACGGCAACTACCACAATCCCGCTCATCCCTTAACCGTTGAACTTTCTAACCTTGAAAGGGCTAGCAGAAGCCTGAGGAGCCACACACTTGTTCGCCAAAGCAGCCTTACCCGCCGCACTAGTAGCACTAACACAGTCCACACCAATATCCTTGACACCATCACACAAGAACACAGGGTCTCCACCACAAGGAGTCTTGATGTTAAAGTCCTTGAACTTGATGTTCTCACAGACAGCATCCTTGCTAGACGAGCAAGTCAACCTGGCAACAGCGTTACCGTACTTGCCGGAGCTGTAACCAGTAAAGTTGTCGAAGAGAATGTTGGTGATGTTCATGCGAGAGGGGTACTGGGCGCAGGTAGTAGCGTTGATGTTGAAGTAGCACGAGTCGATGAAGGCGGTGTACTCGTTGTTGCCGCCCCAGAAGTTGCGGAATGTCACGTTGTCGATGAAGCCGTAACCGATGTCGGGGCCGGCCCAGGTCTTGAGACGGGCGCCGTGCTGGCCGTTGAGCATCCAAACGTTCTCGATGACGACGTCCTTGACGAAGGACATCTCGCCCTTGTACTGGCCGAGAGAGCCAATGGACTGACCGTGGGTGCCTGATGTCATTAGCAAAGGTTATGTGATGCGAGGAGTGAGGTGAACTTACCGTTGCAGTACATGGTGTCAACGTGGACGTTGGTGGCGTTGCTCTTGGGGGAGAAGCAATCATCACCAATGTCAACCCAGGCACGCTCGACATTGAGGTTCTCGACGTTCAGGGAGTCAAAGAAGTCAGTGTTCTTGGGAAGAGCAGTTGCGTTGGTGGAGCGAGCAGTACAGATGACGTCCTTGAAAGAGATGTCCTTGGCTAGAAGACATTAGTACATGATCATCAGGACTTGGTTAGGGTTCCTTACAGGTGACAACAAAGTTGGTCCAGCAAGGAGAGTCCTTGAAGTGAACTCCCTGGATGTCCAGGTTGGTGGCGTTCTGAGCATAGAACAGAATAGGTCGGAGGTAGGCGTTGGTAGCATCGAGAATCTCCTTGCCGGCAAACTCTGCATGTTGTTAGTAAATGTGTTGAGATATGTTAAGAAGGGGCATACCGTTCCACCATCGCTGACCGTTACCGTTCAAAACACCCTTTCCGTAAAGCTTGATGTTCTTGCCACCCCATTTCCAGAACATGATCGAGTTCTACAACCGTTAGTCTCAGCTCATTCATCATGAAGTTTCAGTGACGTACCTGGAAAGGATGCTTATAAGCATTCTTCTGCCAGTACGCCGTGTCATTGGTAAACTTGATCTCGCCCTCAAGATGAACATGAATATCATTCAAAAAGGTGAGATCAAGGGGCTTTCCAATGACAAAAGTCTGACCCTTGGGGAGATACAGAGTACCGCCCTTATTCGCCTTCTTCAAGCCCTTGTAGAACTCCGACGAGACATCATCGTTGTCGTGCTTACTATGTCTGATAGTATAGACCTTGCGATGACTTCTCTTGACAGGAAGTTCATAGGGATGCTTGGCGCGGAACTCTTCAATGCTTCGAGGAACACCGGCAGGGAGGTCGATGGCCTCTGCGAGAACGCCTGCGAAGAGGGAGAGGGTTGAGAAGAAGCTCGAGACCTTCATTGTGAAAAGGATTGACGGTGCAGAAGATGAGTTGGCTTGAGGATCAGAAGAAAAGAAACATGGGGATGTTTGGAGGTTTTATATACAAAGAGTGGATGATCATTTCGGAGGTACTCCCGAATTACACGACCCCCAGCATCTCAAGCGGGTCTAAACCGCACATCTAGCTAGTTTAACGGTCCTCGTCTCATGTCAAAAAAAGTTAACAAACCCCAGATTGGAAGTGTTGTATTCGCTAACAAAGCGTCGTCTGCAGTGGTTCTCTGAATATGCTTGTTCCCAGCGGGCAGCTTCTCATTCGTGGACAGTAAATTATCCGCGGCTCAGAGTTCCCGTGGAGCTGTATTTCCCCATTCTTAGCGGTAGATCACCCCGCCCCCATTGAACGCTGGGCCGAAGGTAATTCCCCCGCAAACCCTAACGTTAAGATTCGAGGGGGCAACGCGTGCCAGATCGACTGTTTGAGCAATGGTGGCATTTTTGCTCTGCAATTCAAGGATCAGGGCTTTGCTGAAGAGTTCGCGATTTTGGGGTGTTGGACGGTCTGGATGCGTGCGGCTGGGCCTGACCCTGTCGCGGGTTTCAGAGTCGTAATTAAACTTAAGGATAAAGAACTTTAGATGTAACCCTGGTAGGACCGACTTATCTACGGACGGACATCATGCGAGACTGCGGAAGACTGATCTATAGTTCCACTGAAGATAGAGTTAATTTAATCATGTACAGGTGCGGCGTAAGATGCACCATCGACAAACCCTTAGATGTATTCATATTAGTAAAGTTAGAGCTAGAGGACACATTCTTCTTAATTTCACGGTGTTACTAAATCGGAGAGTTGAAGATTGTGCTCAGTTTCAGTGATTGGAAGAATGTACGACTATTGAAGGATGTAACTCTTGTGTGTGTTGATAGCATAGACAAATAAATTCAAGTCTTAAGCTACACTGTAATAGGACAGGAATCTTAGGACGAAAACCCTAGACTAAGTGGTAGAAAAGCTTAGATAATATTAGGATATCTTAGGATAGTTTATTATAGATTTCGTATGCTTTTATTCCCATATCCCTATCGAAGTGTCGTCGAACACTTGTAGCTCTTTAACTTCACTATATCGTAAAGGGAATGCAATCCAATTTTGGTAATATCTATAACCATTAAATATTCTGATCAATGCAATTTACTACTTATATGAAAATTCCGTATCTCTCAGGTCTGTACTCCTTAAACCCTTTCCAGATGCTGGCAGCTTATCGCAAAGGTATGAATACTAGTACAACCCTCCAGCCATTCAATACTCGAGAGAGCCTCCTTCCAACCATCTGTCTGGCGATCATCCCCCAAAGCTTCGGAATGAGAGAGTCCAACAAAACCCATCAGAACTGATCTTGGTAGTCCATTTTCACTTCTTGCTGGAAAGTCGTTCTCCACACCCCAGCCGTGAGCGACTCTGACATCGTCACCAAAAGCTTGTCTGAGAGTATCCTGCATCTTGGACGAGAGGCCTTCTTTCCTTTCCTTTGAGATGTCTCGGGGGAAGTACGCAAGTACAATCTCCGTGAGAGGAGACCCAAGAACATCAGAGGACGGAACCATCTCGACATGCTTCGAAAACTCTCCATGCGTGCAAATCTTGGGAATATCCTTGACTGCATCTGCACCGTATCTACCAACATAAGTTTGTCTTCGGTAAAACTCATCGTAGAACTTACTCTTCAGCAAACTGAAGATGCTGCTCGACCGAATCGAAGTCGAAGAAGCACCAGACCTTGGATGGCTCAAGAGATTCCAAGCCCCAGTATACTCTTTGAGGACCACCAGGCTTGGTGATGACAGTGTTCCAAGCATCAGTCAGGATCTTGCCCTCTGGCGTGGTATGGTTCATGATGTCCATGTCGGGCTTGACGCCCATGCAGCCTACTTCGGTTACGGTCATTGTGTCGATGGCTGGATTGACTTCACGGCCCTCTAGCGATGCATGAAAATCAGAGTGGTTTCGGCTTCCTTTGTACGTGGTCTCAGTCTTGCTGCCTAGAAGATTGTCCCGATCGTTGTTGGTGCCTGTTTTATTTGGCTGCCTCACAAGTTTAGAAACCACACCACGACATGACAATATACTAGTGATCTTGTTCCAAAATCCTGAGATTTGGAGAAAAATGTACCTCTATGAACCCTAGCTGATACCCTCTACAGCCTTCATCAATTCTACCCATCTACTCATCATAGCCATTGAAAGTATAGACCAAACACCCTGCTTGAATCGATCCACTAATACCGCCGTTGTTGCCTAATTCTCCATTAGTATGCTTCTCCTCGTTCAGACTAGTAAGCTTACATTTCTCAAAAGCACCCCTCATGAGTGAGTAAGCAGTAACATCACCAGCTTGACCCAAAGGCCATCTGACATCTTGGGTATCTCCATCTGTAGTACAGTCTTGGGCCCAGTTGACCTTGTACTCGTAGACAACACCATGGGACGTCTCCTTGTAAGAATGCTGGATATCTGGTCCAGCCTCCCATCCTCCATCTGGCTCCTGGCTGCTGAACTCTTCAGAAGTCATCTTGTGTACCTGGATCAATGGCGCCGTGGTCTCCAGCTGTTGGCTTAAGACATTCAGGGTCTTGCTGCACTAAGGGCTGATAGTTTGGGTCGATGGTGGGAGTCGTATCGGCCTCTTCTGTGCTTGAGGTTGCTTCTTCCAAAGTAGTCGCTGCTTTGGTAGTAGTAGCCTCGTCGGCGGTGAACCTTGTGATACCAGAAGAAGAAGATGATTCTACCCCCGAAGAAGTTGACCCTGTTGTCGCTGTTACCAGAGCACTTGTAGTTTCAGTAGTCGTGTGCTGGTAGTCCTCGATGACCCTGTAGCTGTATATGCCGCAGCCGACGACAAGACTCCCGCTGTCACTGAAGCCGTCTGAGCGGGAACCGGTCAAGCCACACGATAGAGCCAGCTTCGACAAGGCTCCAAGACAATCCTGTACGCATCCGTCGACGGAGCCGAGCTCCCAACTGAATTCTATCGAGTAACCGTCACCATGACAATAGCTAATGGCGCCCTTGAATAGATATCTAGATGCTTGGAATTGGTCGAAAAATGGGAAAGCAGCAGACAAGACTCTTGAAAGCCTCTCATGATCAAGCCGGAGGCCCTAGGTGATGGTGGAACAAAAATATATGTACCAAGTCGCGTACGGCATGGAAGCGCTCTTCTCCATACCTTGTTTGTGTCAGACATGGTGAATGATGGATACATGACATAGAGGAGAACGGCAAGTATGTCTTCATTCAAGAGAGACGTAGCATAAGCTGATGCTCTTGGAGAGATCTTTTAATTTCATGAAGGAGATATAAGTCTGAGTACTTTTCGCTTGATCTTGAACGTCTGGTAGTAACTAATACGAGTGTTAGAGGACGGGTAAGGTATTCATGGTGTATAGACATTCTAACGAATTTCCCGCTGTAAGTCGCTCTACTGTTACTTAAATACATTTTAGAATGCAATGTGGACCATCAAATGTCTTCCAAAGGGTGAACAAACTCAAAGTCATCGAAGCCATCAGAACTAAGGCTAAAGATTTCTCCCATCATCGGAGGGCGGATAACGACTTTTTCTTTTTCTGGCCAGTTGCTTCCATTGAGTATCCAGTAGCCTTTGCCCTTGGAGGTCGAGGTGTCGATGTGATACGGTGCTCTAGGATAACTATCGACATATGGAAGACGAACGACATCCATTGCCCCGTCGGTCGATCGCCAGATCTGATTATAGGAATAACATATCTCTGAATATGATCCGAAGTCAGTTTCCTTTGCGTCATACAAGATAGAATCGAATGGAGTATCCGGTAGCGAAATGGCGTGTTCTTTCAGGGATGGCATGACCCGTGCAAGGTTGTCCAGATGACGGCTGATAGCTGGCCAAGCATCCAGGCCCCAGTAGGACCCAAGCTGCGTTGAGGGCTCGAGAGACAGGTAAAGACGACGTAGCTGCGGGAACTGAGTGGATATTATTTGAGATATGCGCTTCCAATCTTGCTCGTCAATGAAATATCCATCGTCAGTGATAGCCCAAACCCCGCTTTCGTGTCGAGGCTTCATGTCCCAGTTTATCTCAAGCGAGGTGATGGATGCGAGGCGCTGCGGTAACAGGAGTTGAGGAAGATTTGTTATCATTGCTTCGTTGGCCATGATGATGGTGTTTGTCGAGTAAAGGATGTCCACAGCTTCGGCATAACTACAGTCGTTGTTAATTGCTTTCGTCCAAGGAAAGGCTGCTTGACTTACTTCTGTCGACAAGACAAGAGCCATCCCATCGCACCAATATGGCACTTTGAGGGGACTAAACCAGGCCACGAGTCGCAGTGACGAGCTTCACCGACGCGACAGGTATCAGCCCAAGGACCATCGGGTCCTCCGTGGGTCATTGGACCCGTTTGCGATACATCAAGATCTGGCGGCAGTCGATGGCAGACAGATCCCCACCAAATCCATGACCTTGGCTTCGTATCGTCGACGACCCGTAGTCTGTCGCCATACATATTCTCCATGACTATGCCACAATGGTTCTTATCCAGCGGTTGAATGAGATCCGAGGACATGTCGGGGTAGTCGTAGGAGAAGTCCATGTGAAGACAACGATTGCCAAAAGCTAGTATCAGAATGTATCTTCTGATATCGGGCGGTAGCTTATAGTACGTGCAATGCTGAAAAGTCGGCCTCGGAAGTTCATGCTGTTCTGTAGCAACATCTTGAAAGCCAGATGGAGTCAGACATCGAGGGCGAGAGGGAGGATTGGGGAGGAGTGAGAGCTGTTCGATGGCATCTTCTTTCTCAAGATCGCGTGCGATCTCGGAAATGTCAGATTCGCTTGAAGCATAGCTCTCAGATACCCTCATTGTGATGATTTAGGTTAACGGAAATGAGAAGAATGAGGGGACTGGTGAGTTGGCTTTTAGTGCTCGGTGGCCTGAAATAAGTGATTCGAGCGCTATTTTACTTGAAACATGATCTGTGCTTTAGCATGGAGCCACTGGTTGCTGATCAAGGACCAACGACATGATATGTTGGTTGTGAAGAGACTCGCAAGGCGTCAGCCGGATAACAACAATCATTAGTCACTCCTTGGTGTCGTTTGTAGACATTCTTGAGACGTGCGAGATCGACAGCGGTCATTTAAAAGCACATCTACCGTCTACATATGACTATTACGGTATGGTGTTGAGCTGTCCAACACTGTTCTGTATTATTCCAGCCGCAGGGGACAAGAGCCAATAAAACAGTGACTGTGAATGTTCTGCAGCAGATTCCACTTTAACGTGGTGAGACATTACTGGTAGCCTCATTGAGGTCTGCGCACCATCACCTCTTTGCTTGTTGGGCTTCTTGAAGCACGAAAATATCAGACCTTGATACAAGGTATTAGAATAAACTTTACAAAAGGCAGCATTGCAAGAGTTTACTTGCAAATCAACTACAAATGCGCCAGCGAGAATTCGAAGGTCTAGCTCCAAGAACATTACTGCGGTCAGAAAACTTACGTTCGCGACGATTCGACGTTCGATCTCCGAAGCTTCATAACCTCTCCCAGAGGCAAACTGCCGCCAAGGCTACAGCTTTACCAAAAGCACCGACAGCAAAAATCAACTACACGGGGGCTAAAGAGCCCATCTGCAGACCCCTTTGGTCAGATGCCACATGTCCTGAAGATGCATCTGGGTTTTGGCATAGGGGCTTCACCAATATTGATGACGCCTGGACACACCCATCACTAAGCAAGCCGGTCTTCGATGCGTTTGGTTAAGACGCATCAGAGGTCTTGCAATATACACCGCCGCAATATGCGATGTGGCTATATAATCACTGCCCAAACTTCTGGGCTGTGATTGCAAAAACAGCAGACCAGAAAGTTCTAGTCTTGTTCTAGCTGAGATCATTATTAGCAACAGGAAGGACCTTTAGCCATTGAATGCACACACAGCTGTACCTGCCAGTGTTCACCTGAAGGCTATACGCCTTTTACCCATGGTATACGATGTCTTTTGGGAAGGTATTCATCAGATACTGACGAGCTACGAGCATTCGTTGAAGACTTTGGGGCATTATTGACAATCTATCAACATACCGCTGTTTTGAGGCAAGCGATGTTCGCTAACCTCGATATGGTACACACATGTTCCGCCGGGCCAGAGTTCCCAGACGAGTCGCTAGACGATCAAATATATACCGTGACAGATGATGGCGACAAAGCAACCTTCATCGAGAGCGTGATTGCCGACTTCAGACGATTCATGCTCAAAGATGACGACGTCACAGATTGTAAAGATGGAAATGACGAGATGTATCTCTTTCGCGGGACAAGAGAATATCACTTTCGTTCTTTGGAGTTCTGGGACTACGTTTTGCCATCAATGATGGAGGACTTTGAGCAGGCTATGGCGTCTACATGGATTCCTGACTCTGAGGCTCTGAAAGACCTCGGAACTACTCTTTGGGTTGAAGAAGAGAAGAAGCAAGACATCTGTGCAAGGGTATATGAGGTTAGGAGGGATGATGAGGAGAGCCGTAGGATGGCATTTGAGGAACTTATGGAGAAGCTAGATATGATCGAATGAAGCATTGAGGTGCCTTGTAAGTGGTTCGTGAGGGTTCTGGGGGGTGCGGAATGGTGAAGGACAAGACAATAGAGCGATGAATTGATAGAGAGTGGCAGCCTCCTTCTGGTCTTTGAACCAGGGCAGTTGGGATGGGAGGAAAAGACGGGACTCCTTCTTAGTAGCCGGTTTGCAGATACGTGAGTGGTTATTGGTTTCATACAGTCCATGATAGTGCCTGTGAAAATACCTTTTTCATCATTCAGTGACTTATACGATGTAACACGAGAGGCTGTAGCCTAAGGGTGACCCACTGTGTGCCCAAGTCCGACGAATCATTTATGTCGACAGGGACAGTCAGCACATCTTAGCGTCTCCTTGGCTTCACTTCAGCTTTCACCTCGCTTCATCTTATCAACGACTTACAACTCATCTATTGTGGTCGGTGACACAGCGCGACAGAGCTTTACTGGCCTATCATTGACCCAGTAGGGAACGCATATGACTTTTTGATCCCGTTTTGTATTATATGAGCTCATTCTTGACATCACATCATTCGCCGAAGCTATCGGCTTACACGGCCAAGACGGCACAGCTCCCTGCAGCTTTTGGCCTGAGGACACCAAATGCTCCTCCTACCTGGTATATATACCATACACTACCCTCCTCCTTCGACCCCTCCCCTCCTTTCTCTTACATCCATTCCGTCGTCACGTTATCCTTCAAACCTGGTCCTTCATCACTAATGACCAGAAACAAACAGATAGCAAGACCATCAACACACATACAGCAGACTGTTACCCCTAAGCCTCAACCCACTTACACCATGGCTTCCTCCGGTAGTGTCTTCTCCGAGACTCTCCAAGAGATCACCAACACCAAACTCCAGGAGCTGTCCAAGAGACGCTCTCGCTTTGAAGAAGCCAAGACGGCGATTCTTTCTTCCGTCGAAGCAGAGAAGGACGCTGTTAAGCGTCTTGTCATCTTGAGTGATGGAGTCAAGAAGTGCTTCTCTATCAAGCTCACCAAAGAGAACAAAGTCATTTTAGGTTTCACCAGTCACAAACGCCTTGAGATTGACCTCAAGAACCTCGACCGCTTTCTTGGTCAGGCCAAGACAGACCCTTCAGTGTCGCCCAAGATGTTGGCTGCCTGGGAGGCGTCGCTCAATCGCCAGCTTGATATGCAAGCCCTTCAGTATCAGTATGCCTGGCTCTATGGTGAGCTCGTGACCGAATGGCTGTCCGGCGATAAGGACAAGGATCCAGAGGCAGATGTTGAGATGGGTGAGGCCTTCGAAGACGTCGGTGACCAGGCCAAACTTCAATCAAGGATGGACTGGGAAGACACCGTCTTCCAAGCCGCTGATATTGATACCAAGGCCCTCAACAGTTATCTCGAACATCTTTTCCGCTCCAACAACAAGGACACGAAGGACATGGCCAATAGTCTCAAGGTCCTTCGGCGATCTGTCTCTGGCCATGAAGCATCTATCTCAACACCTAATCAGTTCACTGTTGGCTCCCTCAAGTGGATCATTCCCGGCCTTCACTCCTCAGATCTCCTCTCCAATGAGAAACGAGAAGTACTCAAGGACTTTGAAAGTAATGATATGATCTTGAAAGAGATTGCAGATGTCCTCAACATGCGCATCAATGCTCTCGAATCATGGACGTGGAACTCTGAAACTCCTGTCCCTGTCTCGATGGAGAAGAAGATCAGCGGCGTCTTCAACATCCATATGCATGAAGACTTACTCCAGGCTATCTTCCTACAGTACATTGGTGTTAAATGGAGTGTTTTCTTCAAGAAGGCCTTCAAAAGCTTCCGTGATTCTGGAGCCTGGAAGTCGGAGAGGCAAGACATCCCTCGAGGCGATCGGCGACGGCTTGGCTACTACCTCGGTCCTCTTTCAGACTCACCGTGCCTACAGCGTGAACGTGTCAAGGTCAATGAAGAGAGGTATTTCATGGCACAGCTTATGGACTATGTGCATGAAATCACAGGCACTGCTGACGGTGAAGAGGAGGCCGAGTACGAGCGTTTCGCCGCCGACACCAAGAAACGGAAGCTCGCAATTCATTCAAGTGTTCAAGCACCGCGTAAACAGCTTGCTAGCAAAGCATGTCGAAAGGTAACACCATCGACCAGAGGTCCGGGACAAGGCGGTGCGATGAGACACCGTAAGGTCGCTATGGATTATAGTGCTGAGATTGATTACTCCGATGAGGAGGAGGAGGAGGAGGAGGAGGAGGAGGAAGAAGAAGAAGACGATAAAGAAGACAAGTCTCGAAGTCCAATAGCACTCAAGCAAACCTTGCTTCATCTGTTGTCTACAGAGATCACCATCAACACTCATCTTTACGGCGAGCTGACAGCAGTCCACTCCGTTTTTGATGACTGGAACCCCAAGCTTCCTCATGGCACTGTCTTTACGATCCTCAAGTTCCTTGGTGTCTCCGATACGTGGCTTGGGTTCTTTAAGAAGTTCCTCGAAGCACCTCTCAAGTTTGTCGATGATGACGACTCGTCAGCACGCAAGAGACGTCGTGGTACACCGGCCGCCCATGTGCTGAGCGACGTCTTTGGCGAGACAACCCTGTTTTGCCTTGACTTTGCCGTCAACCAAGCTACCTCGCACAACTTGTGGAGAATGCACGACAACTTTTGGTTCTGGTCGCCTGACCACAAGGTTGCAGTCAAGGCTTGGGACACTGTTGATGAGTTTACCATTGTCACCGGCGTCAGTGTCAACCCTACCAAGACTGGCACGGTCCGAATCTCGAAGGATAGCAATGTGGATCTCCCCATTGACGATTCCCTTCCTGAAGGTGAGATTCGTTGGGGGTTCCTTCGCTTGTCACCCAAGACAGGTCGGTTTGAAATTGACCAAAAGATGGTCGACTCTCATATCGGCGAACTTCACAAACAGCTTGTCGATAAGCGCAAGAGCATTCTTGGCTTCATCCAAGCATGGAATACCTACGCGGCGACCTTCTTTACCTCGAACTTTGGTAAAGCAGCCAATTGCTTTGGCCGTGAGCACGTTGACAATATGCTTTCAACTCACAAGAAGATTGAGACGCAGGTTTTCGCTAAGCTCTCGGATGGTAAAGTCACGAGCGTGGTTGAGTTCTTGAAACAAGAAATCAGTCAGAGATTCGGCATCAAGAATATTCCCGATGGCTACCTCTACTTCCCCATGGAACTTGGAGGTCTTGACCTGCAGTCCCCGTTCATTGCTCTCATGCAGATTCATGATGGAGTCTTCAAGGACCCATCGCAGCCTATGATCGATTTCCAACAAGATGAGCGTCACGCATACGAAGGCTACAAATCAAAGTTTCTGGGTGGCAGAACTAGGCATGAACGATACGCCCTTGACGAACCAGACTGGGAACCCGAATCTCAGCACGAGAAAGACACCTTTATTTCGTTCGAAGAATTCACCCGCTACCGCGAAGCTTTCTTCTACGATAACTTCACAGCTTCCAACAGACTGCACCGCATCTTCCGCACACTCATGAAGAGACCTACTGAGAGTAAGGTCGAGACCGACGATGGAAAAATATCAGCTGCGATGGGGCAGTTGCGCGGGCAGTCGAATTTACAGGGTATTACGGGATGGTGGAATAACATGGATGCCTATTGGACGTGGATTGCGACGTTCTATGGGCATGAAGTTGTTGAGAGATTTGGAAGGTTGAATATCGTGGACACAGAGTTGTTGCCTATTGCTATGGTTACTTTGTTTAGGGATAAGCGCGTCAAGTGGCAGGGTTAGCATGTGCCGGGTTTGGAAGATTGGATAGGATACTATTTCTTTGGATATGATGAATGATAATATTGTGTTTGTCTAACATGATTATTGACTGACGCCCTGCGCTCACGCAACGCCTTAAGATGCACTATCGTTTTGGGTACGTATGAACCAGCCAGGATGAGACAATTTGTCTTTGGGGCGTCAACTTCAGCCTTTAGCGAGACTTCAGCCCAAGTTTTGGGCGGGATTTCTTTGGTTCCGAGTCTCTACGATACACAGGCAGCTGCAGTGCGATAGATGAAGCGGTAATCCTTCCCATCAACGGCCAAGAAGCCAGCAACGAAGACGTTCATATCCGAATCCGCGACAGCATTAACAATGATGACGCGGTCGGCACCTCGATCTCCGCTCAGGAATTTCTCTCCGACCTTGGCTGGACCACCACATCGCAGATCTTCCAGGGTGATAGACGTAAAAGATTGTGCTGTGAATCGCGATTTGCGTTTCGCGAGGATGTACTGATGAAGGTTGGAGTTCTTGTACCCGAACGTAGCATCCTGTGCGAACGGAGTCTGCGCAGCAGAGACTAACTGGTCATCTTGTTGTACATAATGAACATCGCCAATGGTGAACCTGCCGTCCTGACGGAAGAATGGTGCAAAAGGCCAATCATCGAATTCGCCGAGCACCTCCTCGACTGCCTCGGGCCCCTTGAGGAGGTGGCCGCACAGATCACCATTTGCTGCACGAGCAACACCTCCACTGACAGGTGCGTTAACGAGGCTGAGGCCCCTGCCCAGAGACTCTGACTTGTCGCTCATACGCCGTGCCTCAGACAGCGGAACAGTTGAGCCGAGTATGACTGTAGCTCTATCGGAGAGCTCCTCGGCAGCGTTGCTAGTGCCAAACAGTACATCCCACGCCTGAACAGTGTTATGAACCATGAGGATCAGCGCTGCTGTGCCCTGGGCTGGATTCTTCCCGGGATTGCCGCACGCATCGGTACGGAGATCAACATCCACCAGCACTGCGCCAGGGCTCTTCGCGGTGAGACTTCACATTGCGAGAAGGCTCGGCTGTGGTATCGCCTGTAGGTTTGTGATCGCCATCTTAGCATTACGTACGGGAGACCGCCTGTCATGAGGACGTGACTTTGATCAAACATGAGGGATTCCTTGCTCTCCCAGGAGCCAAGGGGGCCGATGTGCGCCTGCATAGTCAGGTCAGCATATTCATCATCCTCAGCCGAACCTACAGGACATCTGGCTTGGATCGATTACGGATCGTTGCGAACGACGTGTCTGATGCCATACGACGCTACAATGGCGAGTTAGGGCGTTGGAAGCAGACTTGGCAGTCGCGGCTAGACAAGCTTGGTACGTTGTCTCATATGGCTGGCGAACCAGCTTCTCAAAAGTGCATCAGTAGCTGACGTGATGCAACAGGATGCTATCTGCAGATTGGCGACTACCCAAGGAAAGGAGTCGTGCTGCACTACTACTTTTCCCATATTATTCTATTCTCCGTCTATCTGCAGGGTCTCCAACCTACCGATGACTCTCTCGTATCTCTCGAGAGACAAGACTTCATCAACACGACCATAGAGAGCGCATGCCGCAACATCCCAACACTGGGACGGAGAGTAGCTCAAGACTCGCGACCAGCCGAACAGCAGGATTGGGATCTGAGCTGTGGCTGGATGATGGGGGATCAGCTTGGGATGAGACTAGGATATTATCCCAGAGACCTGCTCGCTCAGGATCATTGGATCGCAGATGGCGGAGTGATTGTACAGACCACTACTTGGCGGAGCTCTGGTCATGAATTACATACGTACATAATGATAAGCGAGACCAACTAATGCCAAAGTTGTTCAGCATTCTGTGACGATCGTCTGGGGCTGCCTGTGCGCCATCATTTTCATCAGCAAGAAATACAGCACCATCCTTGCCTTTCGCTTCACCCTATCGAGTCTGGTTTCTTCCCAGGTGCCTTATACCTCCTTAGTTCGTGGTATAGGCGTGCAGAACTGGGCAAGCCTTTGTTACTGCCATTGCTGATCCCAGAACCTACATCTTCAATAGAACGCTGCTGGCACATTTCTTCAGCAATCGTCCTCGGTTGCGTCAGCAGCGTCGTCTGCGCCGTCTTCCACAGCTCCATCGTGCGATACGTGATGGTTCGCTTTGTGGCCTCTGGAACCTGGTCAGCTCTCCCTTTGATTTTCTCATGGGCCAGCGCAACTGTGAGCTTACCTTCGGAGAAGCGCGCCATCATTCTTGCGCTCGTCAATACTTTCGGGAATTTCTCCACCGTCTATGGAAGTCGAATCTGGCCTACGAGGGACTCATCGGCGTATTACATTGGCTTTGGTGTCACCGCTACTTTCCTCGGGGCGGGTGCAATTCTTGTCTCTATTTTGCCTCTGCTTTGCAAGATTACTGCTCACCAAGGCACCGCTGCTCAAAGGGCTATTCTTGCTGGCGCTCAGACGGAGGAGCGACATGGAACTCGTAGTGGCGCAGCATCGGATAAGTGATATGCATTTTAGCGGTAGGCCTGGAGATAGTGAATAGACCAAGTTCAGCAATAGTCTATTTGAAATACAGGGGCGGGGCTGATCATATCTCATGCGTCCAGTTTATTATGGTAACCTATCAATAAGCTTGCTTGACGTAGCCCAGCCGCATGACTCTGTCGATTAAGGAATTGAGTCGCTTATCGAAATGACAAAGTTGAGACAAAGGAGCGTTTGGCCTATAAGCGCATTCAGGAGAACTGGGACGGAGTAAGTCAAGGTCTGTATACAGATACGTGTTTGCACTATGCTTCGATTAGCAGATGCCATGGTTTGAGAACCTTGATGGAGCAATTGACACAACGCGGTTGAACTTGGTATCCTTGTTCAGGCTCAGCGAAATCGCTGGGAACAGCAGGATGACAGCAGCCGAGACACGGGATCCTTCGGAGACTTTTGCGGATGTCATGGGCATTCGGAAGACAGATCAGTTCATGCAAAGTGCCGTTGACCATAAAAAGACATCATATCATCTCTGTCGTCAACATTGCATGATTGATGCAGATGCATAAAGCATACATGCAGGAACTCAGAATGGTGTCACAGTCAAGAGGGGTATGTCGTATTCGTGTCCCATAGCACTAAAACTACTTGAATCATACGGTACATGTCTCGTAGTGACGCCCCAAACGCCCAATTCCCCTTCATTCGAGCATGTGCGTTGTGTGGCATTTTTCCCCAGCTCATTCCAAAACATACAATCTTGATCATTCCATACCGGCTGGCTCGGCTCAAAGACCACTCTTCAAATCGTGAGCAGAAAGTTTGTAAAGTGACTGCATCCAATGCGGAATTGCTCCGTGGGCGCAATTGACTTTTTTGTGAGGCGCATTTAAGCTCCCTCCTCGTCATCGCCAACGCGAATGGTGCCCTCAGCACCAGCGCCATTGGTCCAGTAGCCTCCAATGTCGGGAGTTGTGTCGCGGTTCTGTCGCGTAGCTGTGATGATCCAAAGGCCGAGAACAGCCTTGGTGAGGACGTCGAGGACGGCGTATATTACGACCTCGGTGCCGACCTTCACCTTCCAAGCGCCACCAGCAGCACCCCAGACGCTATGGACATTAGCTTTGTCAATTGAAGAATGGAAAGGGAACTTACACAAGATAGACGAGCCAAAGGATCAGAGAAGCGACAGAGATGGATCCAAACAGACGGGCGATCTTGGTACCGCGGGCACGCGAGGTTCGGGAGCCGGGAACAGCAACGTGCCAGATGGTGAAGACGAAAGCGATGACGCTGATGGCATACCATCCCCACTTCTGAGCAGTGTTCGCATGTCCAACAGCAGAGAAAGCACCCGCGAGGACAAAGATCACGTTAGCAATAACGGCAAAGATGGTATGCGCACCATCGACACCAGCGAGGAGACAAAGCTCCACGACAAGCAACGGTGTCGAGAGCGTCCAATCAACATATCGCGCCCAAAATACCTGACGGCAGACATCATGGTGCGTGTCAGGAACATGCTTGTGATGCTCCCTCACGCTGGTGCAGTTAAAGTACGATGTCTGGCCAGAGGCCATGGCGAAGTAGGCGAGGGCAGAGATGATGGTGGTGAGGGTTGTGAGGAAGTAGAAGATGCGACGCTGCACGGCGACGTTCCATGATAGAATGGCGAAGACGGCGGATACGACTGTCATTGCGACGAAGAGAACCCATAGAGCGCGGACGCCATTGTGGCCAATTGTTTGATAGTGAGTCGGTTCAGCTAACACATGACGGTCAGTAAAGCTCTACACCAACGGGTAAGAATGAAGTGAACATACGAACGACGGTGGGGATGGGAGAAACCCCTCCATGAGTCTTGTAAGCCTCCATATTGACAATCTCTGAAGCTATTCAATTCAATTCACGATCTTCAAGTTCGAAAGCGATGAAGAAGCTAAGAAGTGGAAGCTTGGAACTGGGGCGGGGAGCTTATAAGAAGGGAGGCGGGAGCTTACGCCGCATCTGCCTGAGGCGTTTTCAAGCCGTGCCGTGAGTGAGTGAATGATTGGATTGGACGTTTTCGTAACTGAAAACAAAACGTCATCAATGACATGTAGACTGCGGGAGTTTGCATAGTAAAAGCAGGTATTGGCGGATGCGGGGGAATGAAAGGTTCAGGTTACGCGAGGCCATCGTGTGTGAGAGGCGTCACGAATACGTAATTTGTGTAGCGAATCGTGAGAGGGGCATGCGTTTGTCAGATGATCGGAACATTAACGATACAACTTATGCATATTTACGTTGCAGTCGTTAACAATTCTGTTGTATTTTTAGTCAATCTGTTACTGTAGCTGTTGGAGCTGGAATGGACAGAAGCTTCAGCTGTGATACAGGACGTGGAGCTCCGCAGACACAGCGTGTACCAAAACGAAAACAGACGTCACAAGCATGTCAAACAAGGTTAGTTTAAAGATCAGCAAAAGTCTATACTCGTATTTTCCATGGTCAAGCTAGAAACTCTGTGGTACCACAAATACCCGAGGCCGGAGGATTTGCTCAGACGGAAGAATAATTGTTCCCTGCTGCCTTGGTTTGAGTCCTTTTGCGAGTGCAGATCTGAGGAGATGGATCTCGATCGTTGGAAGATCGACCCTCGGGAGGCAGAGGCAGGCGACACGAAGCAGCTCGCGTCAGCCCGTGTCTCATATTTCAGCTGTCCACAGTTGGCGAGTCGGGATTTTTGGGACGGGAATTTGCATGAGAGGGGAGTGGTCACGGTGAGGATTATCGTAAGCCATGATGCAACTCGCCGTGTTGCATTTACTGTCTCCTCTCGTCTCCCAGCCGTACTGCACCCAAGGTAATGTCCCTCATCTGATCATTAACGCTCCCTCCATTTACGTGCTCTCGTAAGCCATCATATCATCTCTCCCCCGCAAATTCCCCAGACTCGAAAAGTAATCACCTGCCGAACATCGGCTTTTCCAAAACCTGGAGAGTCCAATAACGAGCACCCGCTTCTGCTTGTTGCTGACATGTGAACGGGACCCCAAACCCGATTCATGACGCATCCTGGTTTAGTGACAACCACCTTGTACCACGTGCACCTCCAGCACCCGCTCCATGATTGGACTGTTCCATACAACCAACCCTTTTCCGAGCGGTGTGCGGCTGGAAGGACAAGAGTCAGATGGTCGTGTTTTGCTGAGATATCCTTTGTCAGAAGAATCAAGACGCAGCTACCTAAGTATCTATGGCCTGCTGAACTTGTTGGGTAAAAAAGTAATTCCAGCGGGGGAGAATCTGCTGTCAGAACCCTGGAGAAGAGCGAATACAGGGCATTTTAGTGGTCCCTGCTCCTCCCGTCCACGTCAAAATTGGTGGGGAATGCCCGGGGCCTCAGCTCGGCAAGTGGATTCAATTTGGGAATGGCAACTCAGCGAAAAGGAAAGGGTCATTTCGTCCTTCGCTTCCAATCTAGACCAAGAAATTCCTCACTCTTAACTCTAAATCCAACGATACAATAACCTCATCACTCGGAACCACCACCTCAAGATCATTCTTCTCTTCCCTTTATCATTCCACCTCCAATTGCTCATGTCTCAACACCCCCTCCATCTGCCCCCACCACTTCCGTTGACCCTTCCGCACCTACAAATGCTTCTCGACTTGTGACCACGATTCCTTGTCCGACTGCCTGCTCGAATATAATATCCTTAATCCCGACGTCTTGCGACGCAGCACCTCGAATATCCCATGTACAAAACACCGTTTGCCATGCTATAACCTCGTTCTCCGACCTCGCACACGACCGAACTTGCGCTTCCGCGGCGCGGGCTTTCACCATGGCCGACCTTATTCTTCCTGCCCGCGCGGTCCCTAGTCTATACAATAAATCTACAAAATCTCCAGTAAAATCAAACACGAAAGCGAAGCGACCGCCGGTATCTTCAGTTCCTGTTGTTGGAACGCTGCAAAAGGCGATCAAATCGGCAAACGACACATGGCAGTGGTGCAAAGATGGGTTAACAGAAGATCAGCGCTTGAAGATCAAGCAGTTGGAGGAGAGGAAGCGCATGCTATGCCTGTCTATGCAGAATGTGCGTCATCCCGTCCATACTCAAACTCTCAACTGACCAGCCAGGCCGAGTCCCACGCACAATGGGAGAGTGCTGCCAAAGAACTCGACAGCCTCGAAGGCAATGATGAATGGAAGCGCGACTCCTCGTCAGGCGACTATAACCCCGAATTAATCGAACAACGACTCCACGATCTTGACGAAGCGCGGACGAAATGCGACGTACATACAATGATGCACTTGATCCGTACCGCTCTGTCGCGCGACCTTGGCGGTATGGATAATGTTGATCTTTACCGACATTCTTACTCCGGAACGAAACACCTTATCGAACGATATGTTGAATCTACAATCAGAACCATTGATTCTGTTGTTACGCAAAGTCGGCTTGACCAGAGTATCGAAAATCGCGACCTTCTTGAAGGAATACTATTTGCTCGGCAGAGTTATGGCCGAAGCGCATTACTTTTGTCCGGTGGAGGCACGTTTGGCATGTCGCATATTGGTGTTCTCAAAGCTCTTTTCGAAGCGCGGCTACTGCCACGAATTATATCTGGCGCAAGCGCTGGAAGCATCGTATGCGCTGCCATGTGTACCAGGACGGACGAGGAGATCCCGAAGCTTATCGAAGAGTTTCCGTACGGCGATCTTGCCGTGTTTGAGGATCCCAGCGGTCAAGATGGTGTCTGGAGTAACTTGCGACGGCTGCTGACAGAAGGGAGTTGGTCTGACATCAAGAATCTTACACGGGTCATGAGAGGATTGATGGGCGACATGACGTTCCAAGAGGCTTACAACCGGACACGGCGCATTCTCAATATTTGTGTCTCCACAGCTTCGATGTACGAACTACCTCGACTCCTCAACTACGTCACTGCACCGAATGTCATGATCTGGTCGGCGGTTGCTGCATCATGTTCTGTCCCCCTCGTCTTCAACGCCGCGCCGTTGCTCGTCAAGGATCCGATTACCGGGGAGCATCAACCTTGGAACCCTACGCCACAGAGATGGATCGATGGATCTGTTGATAACGATTTACCGATGACACGCCTTGCAGAAATGTTCAATGTCAACCATTTTATTGTTTCCCAAGTCAATCCTCATGTTGTACCCTTCCTGGCCAAGGATGATCACCTGTCGCCATTCAGAAAGCCGGAACACGGTCAACAGACCAATGGAGAAGACTACGATTGGGTCCACACCATGACATCTCTTGCGCGCGACGAGGCATTGCATCGGCTTCATTTCCTGGCTGAACTCGGCATTATGCCCAACCTTGCGACCAAGTTCCAGAGTGTACTCAGCCAGAAATACTCGGGCGACATCAACATTCTTCCCGAGATGAGTATAAACGACCTGCCGCGGTTGTTGAGCAACCCAAGTCCAGAATTCATGATGCGAGCATGTCTCATGGGTGAACGAGCGACATGGCCCAAATTGAGCCGAGTTCGTGATCGGTGCGCAATTGAACTGGCATTAGATCGGGCTGTGCACAGACTCCGAGCTCGAGTTGTCTTTTCGCAAAGTCAAAGCGATCTTAGGCATTTGAACGTCACTGCTGGAAACATTCCGCTTAAGCTGCCGGTTAGAGTAAAGCAGGGACAGGCAGTGATTGAACCGCCTGCAGAGATTAAGAACCAGAAGCGACATCGCCGCAAGTCTGGAAGCAGTTTGCACGTCGGACCTCGACAGTGGCTATTGCTTGACACGAGTACTGTCACCGATGATGACACGGAACAAGAGGAGCGCGTCGAGATGGAGTCTCGCCGACGTGCTGGGTCTCCCGTCGCACAGCGCAAACCCCGCCTCAAGCGTGCAACCCGTTCACAGATCCATATTCACACCCGAGCTACCCTCTCAGCTGTCGTCGATGCCGAAGAAGTAAATCCAACATTTAACTTTTCCAAGCCAATCACTCCCCCATTGAAGAGCCCAAAGGGTAGCGAGTCACGGGCTGTATCATTCACATCCAAGCCAGCGACACCGGAGCCAGACAACGTCAACTCTGCAACAGAGGCAGATCCCAGTGAAGTGTTTCACTCGAGCGACGGCCGAGAAGACTCAGATATCAGTGATTCGGAAACGATCGAAGTACACCAGCTATCGAGTACACTCAACAAGGCGGTTAGTGTAGATGAGCCAAATGGACCAGCTGCGAGGGCGGGTTGGATTCTTTGGGACTAGGATGTCAAAGATGAGGTGCTGTAAGGAGAGTAGAAGGGAGGATCAGCCATAGAGCAAGATTACTCAGGAAGCATTATGTTTGGTGTTTAGCATGGGATTCTAGTAGCATTGAGATATACCATTTATATTAAGCATGTTTATTCATTTTTAAATCGAAGCGAGGTTACATGATACGTCTACCGTGGATGGTGTCCGCAATCTTTGCGATTGGCTGTGATGGCCATACCCCAATAGCATATCATCTTAGTATCAGCCACCCTAAAGTCATGATAAGTTTACCAAATTTTATGAATTCTCATAATTTATAAAATACTGAGCTAAACTTTTCCGAAACCTTGGCATAAGAAAAGGCACTAATAATGTTTCAATAAGAGGAAGAGCTATTGATTACAGGGACCATCCAGAGTATTATGCTGAGCCGGCAAGCTCAGTAGCCTGTTTCTCGGTCTCAAGTGCCACTACACATAATTAGCATATGACCTCACCTTTAAAAAAGATGAACTACTAAGGAACTTACCGTGGATTGATACAGCCGCCTGTTTCCCCGTGTACATTGCATGCGGGATATTAGGCGAGCTGTCGGAATTCGCATCGCCGACGGCGTATATGCCCGGCACACTCGTTAGCATAGTCTTATTAGTGACTCCCAATTTCCCGTTTGTCAAGCCAACGCCGGCATTTTCACCAATATTGGAACGCTGTCTGCTGGGGAAGCTCGACAGGAAGGCAACGCGCTGCATGGGGTCTCCCTCGGTGAAATGCACGCTGAAGAGGTCGTCCTTCGGGACCGACGGCAGCCAGGGCTTCTTATCCACTTCCTTACTGCCCCTGAGGCGTTCGAGAGACGTTATGGTGCGGTTGTCTATCGTGACGTTGTGAAGCTTTAGGTACTCCTCCCACAGGGGAAAATTCTGGTCAGCGACCCTCCTCATCTCGTCGTTTTCAGTGCCGTTGACGAAAGCGACGATATTAGTGTCGAGCGTAAGGACTTTTCTGACGTAGCTCGCGACCTTGTCGAGAGGGCATAGAAGACCGAGGGGCTGATCGGCGTACTCGTGGCCGTCGCACCAGGGGCAGGAATAAATTCCCCTGCCCCAATTCTCTGCGACCCCAGACGTAGAGGGCAGGATATCTTGTAGACCTGTGGCGAGTACGATTTTGCGAGCTGTGATTTCCTTGGTGGGCTCCTTGGGATAGTCTATAGAGACGGAGAAACGTGTGCTGTTGCCGGGCAGGGCTCTTATGTTTGTCACTGTTCCGTTTTTCATCTCGACGGTATTGTAATACGAGAGTAGACGGCGGGCTTCGTAGCGAAAATAAGCAGGTTGGACACCTATATGAGGTCAGTACCTGAGCATGGTAGGATAGATGAGATGTGAAGCTTACCGTCCCATCCGATGACATCGTGCATATGTGTCGTAAGGCCATTTCTGTACTCCCCAGAGTCAATGAGAAGAGCATGTCTGCGCACTCTTGCTAGACCGCTCAGGGCCGAGAGACCAGCTGGACCGCCGCCGATGACGATGGCATCGTAGCCTGGCTGTGGAGGGGCGATGGCGAGGGCTTTGGTAAGAGAAGGAAGCGCCATAAGGCCGAGGAGAAACAGCATCTTGGAGATGTAGAGACTGGACATGGAGATGTAATATTGTTGTGGGTGCAGTAGTAGTATTTACGTGAGGTGAAAAGGGAGGGTGGACTGCGCAGGCAACATGGATGGCAAGGTGTTGGTGGTGCATGTGATGTCTTGTTAATTAAAGATACTTGGGAAATGGATGGTTGAATGGAAGGCGGCAGCGATGGACTTGTGATACGTTCCCAAGCTCCTTCGCGATATAGACTGGCTTCAATATAGCCAGCCACATGCCCTATAACCTTGCTGTCCCAAGCGAACTCGTTTTTTATTAAGCGTATCCAATAGCGGTGACAAAATGAATGTTAATTCAATAATAAAGTCAAAAGGCCATCGAAGTTAGAACTCAGACACCCCGATCTTCATCCCACTGTCCAAGCAGCCCCTCAAGCTGCTCATGCCTCTTCAACGCCTCCTCAAAACTAACCAGCCCATCGCCCTCTCCCTCCGCAAACGCCTCATAAACAGCCGCTACACCCCTCGCCAGCAGCGGAATGTCCTGCTGCCACTCCTCCCACTTCCACTCAACGTGCTCCACGACATCCCTCTCGAAATCATGTACTTCAATAACAACAGGCTTCTCATACGCCGAGGCGCCGTGGAGTGTAGTGCCGGTAAAGATCTGCACTCTGATCTCGCCCTTTTCGCCGGCGATGGCTATGCTCAGGTGAGGGGAGCCGGGGAAGGGCTGGCCGCGGCGGAAGCGGACGAGGACGGCGGCGTCTTTCTGGGCGGTGGGTGATTCGGAGAGACGGCCTGTTGCGAGGATGAGGTCGGGGACGTTGGATGTTGTTTTGTGGGTGATTTCATTGGTTTTGGGATCGCGGATGCGTATGTTGGGGCGCTGGTTGTGGAGCGTGCTTTTGAAGTTGGTGATGTCGCCGATGACGTACTGGAACTGATCAAAGACTGACTTGTTAGCTGCTACTCAACTCAACCTCTCTGAAAGTGGTGACTTACTGTGGCCCAGTCCAATGGTAAAGATGTTACCCCCAACGGCCCGCTGAGTGAAATACTCCAAACTCGCGGGCAGTATCTCCCTGTCATTCGTCCCTCCAGACGCATACAGCTCTGCACTGACAACCTTACCAATCCTCCCCTCTTTGATAATCTCCCTCAACTTCTTGATCGGCGGTGCATACCGTCCCTGCAACCCAACAATCGTCTTCCCCCCCTTCTCCCTCGCCGCGTCAACGAGTTCCCTAGCATGACTCACGTCTTGCGCAAGCGGCCACTCAACATACAAATCCTTCCCAGCCTTTACGCTCGGAAGAGCACTTGAGTGGTGGACATCAACACGGGTCGCTACAACGACTAGCTCAACATCCTCATCAGCTGCCAAGTCTTCCGGAGTACCGTAGGCCTTAGTCTCGGGAGGGAGGTTGTAATAGGCTATAGCGTTCCTGGCAGCTTGCGTGGAGGAGTTTTGGAGGGCGACGATCTTGTACTTTGAGCGGCCGAGGGGGGAATTCAGGTACTGGAGATGGGTGTTTGATGCCCATGAGGTCTTTGCGGAGGATGAGAGGCCGATGATGGCTGTGCGGATTGGGGCCATGGTGGGTTATTTTAGGATGGTCAAGATTAGAGTTTGTTTCATTGTTTCAGGTCAAGACATTGTGGTTGATTTGGGGGGGTTTTATATGTTGAGATGATGTTGTTGGTGTTGGAGATGGTGTCATTGTGATTTCTAATCGTTGATTTGTAAGGCGAGGAGGTCATTGGTGAGATTCTCATGCCAAGAAGCAACTGCGCGTATAATTCAATTGGCTAGAGCTTACTTTGGAAGATATAGTCGTGAGAAAGATGACGTCTGACAGACTCAGTTATAGAGTCTAGTATGGTACATTCTGTTTGGGGGGTTAAGTTCGCTTCAAGTGACAGCCAGCCAATGAGAACCACCTAAGGTGGACTAGCGATACAGTCTTGATTGAAAATCTGACTATGAACTGCTGAGTCAGAATCATGATCACAGTAAGTAATTGTTCATTATCTCGGCCAGATCTTTACGAGGCTATTCGGAGCTCCTTGGCCCAGTTCAGTCTATTTTGCTAGTTATAATTCCTTGTCCAAGTAACCTAACCTATAACAGCTACTTTACATGCTAGCAATGATCAATTTAGTGCGTTCCTTACTCCTTCACAGCCTCCCCCTTCATCGTCAGTGGCCCGTCTCAACATCGTCCAAGCACCACCAAAATTCCATTGCCGAGAATTCTCCCTACCGTTGATCGTAAAGGGCAACCAATCAAGTCTCCAATCCATGAGTTGCAACGTGGAAACCATGTCTCCAACGGCAACAATTCCGCTTGGTGTACCTGAATGCAACGTTCACCTACCGAACGAAACCCGTGAGCTAAGCCCGTACGGTAAATCACCGAACTGTCTCCAGCCAATAGCTCACGCAATGATCTGATTTAACTAGAACAAATCCTCGATAGTTTGTTTTAGTGCTCCTCTTTGTTTTAGCTTGTGATAGTGGAACCATCCAGGGCAACGTCAAGGTGGTGGCTGAGCAAGCAAAAGTGCACGTACCCACCGCGTTTCAAATCGTCAATACGAGAATCACTTTTGTCCCCTTCACTTCACGGCGGGGGGATGAAGTCGTCGTCACGATCTAGACCACTCTTGGAGCTGCAGGAACTCGTCTTGAGCTTGAGTGAAATATGCCTACTCAGTAACTCAGAATCAGCCTCGTCTCCACAACTTAACTTAACTTAATTTCCCTTAACCTTCTTATTATAGATTTCTCGTGACATTATGTAAACAGACCTCACTGAAACTGGACGCACGTAAGTCTGCTAACTCGTTTAAGAAGGCACTTATTGTGCTAATGAATCTGGCCTCATTGTGAAAAAAATTCACGACACGCCCTTGGGACAATATTGGTTGGTCGCATACCTATCCAGCTGTCATGTTTTCTTTCACCCCCTAGCTCCACGGCATCCTATGACTCTCAATTCGTCCAGAGGGAGCCCAGGCAACCGTGAAATCTGTATATAGTACCTAACTTAGTCATGGCATGAATCTTCATTCTTCCCACATCCTCGAATCATGTTCTCATCCACAAGACTATGGTTCCGGCAACTGCACGCCCTGATAAGGAAAATCCTCCTGATTACACTCGTCAAGCACTGGCTCTCAACACTCCTCCGAGCTCTCCTAATTCCCGTCCTGATTCTCGTTCTGGTCCTCCAAATCCAGAACTTCACAGGCGATGGAAGCAGGTATGGCGTTGGAGAGCCGTCTCCCATCCCAAGCCTTGCTGAGACTCTACCCCCTGGAACAAAACTTGTTTTTGTGCAGGGTTCGAACGCGGGATCTGATGTTGGTGGTGTCATTGACAAGATCAAAAGTGGTTTGAAGGGTAGTGTTGAAGTTGCTGATACCGAAGCCGATTTACGGAAACGATGCCCAACGAGTCTGAGCGGTGTAACGAATTGCTACGCTGCTGTTATTTTCAACGATTCACCTCTGAGCAAGGCGGGAAACAAGACGTGGAGCTACACCATCAGGGTCAGTTCAGCACGGGCATCAACCAAATTCGACATCGCCGCGCCTTCGAAGAACCACTACGCCCCGCTGCAACTCGCCGTCGAGAACGCCATCACGAACTCGACCACGACTCCGAATAACTACATGTTTACACGAATAACACAAGATGAAGCTGCCGAGTTGAAGCGTCGCAACTTTGCAGCCACCATCGTTGGTGGTTTTGGAATAGTGTGTTTTCTGAGTATGATTTCGTCCGTGTTCCATATCATCGGGATGATATCGACGGAGAGGGAGGCGGGGATGGCGCAGTTGATTGATGTAATGACTGGTGGTGCTGCTTCGGCGAGGGTGCTGAGTTATCTTATTGCTTTTGATGTCATCTACTTGCCGAGCTGGATCATCTTTGGTGCATGTAAGTCCAACAGACAAGCGCCGTCTCTTATCTGCTAATGATAGTAGTATATGCAACTCTCCTCGCCCCGACCTCCAACGCTGGTATCGTCATTTTCTGGCAGATCCTCTCCGGTCTATCCCTCACAAGCATGAGCGTCTTTGCAGCCACCATAAACATCCGATATACCGCCATTTCCATGCTCATCGTCCTAATGCTCCTCGCCACCCTCTGCGAGATTCTCGATTCGAAACCCGAAAATGTTCCGGCTCTCATCGTTCTGATCCTATCCGCCATCTTCCCAAGCTCGAGCTACATATTCTTTTTGAACCAACTCTGCCGAAACGAAGCCCAAGGTCTCGCAACCAATATTTCGAAACCGGCCCCCCATCAACCTCGCATATACGAAGTCACGGTATCTATGCTATGGGGACTGCTCCTCTTCACCATGGTTTTCTATCCATTGCTTGCTATTCTAATCGAGAAGTGCTCTCATGGAGTTAGCAACAAGGGTAGAAAGTTCACAAGTGCTGGCGGAACGACCGATACCTCAACGGCTCTCGAGATTGCCGATCTCACGAAAACATATAAACCTTCTCTCTGGAGACGATGCTGCCGGAGAGCTCGTCCAACGATAGCTGTCAACTCACTCAGCTTTTCCATGCAGAGGAAGCAAGTCTTGTGCCTTCTTGGCATCAATGGCTCCGGCAAGACAACAACACTAGGTTTGATCGCTGGTACACAAAAGCTCACAAGTGGCTCGATAAATGTACACGCCCCTGGCTCGAACCTCGGTAAGTATAGCACCGTCACTTGAATATTCCTCTAACTGTCTAGGTATCTGCCCCCAACGCAACATCCATTGGCCTGAACTTTCAGTACTCGAACACGGTAGACTTTGGGCCATGTTGAAAGGAGGGCCAACAGACCCCCAGTCCCTAGATACTCTCGTCGAATCCTGCGATCTATCCCTAAAGAAGCACAGTCCCGTCGGCACACTCAGTGGAGGCCAGATGAGAAAGGTCCAAATGCTATGCATGTTGGCAGGCGGAAGTTCGATCTGCCTCATGGATGAAGTAACCACAGGCATGGTAAGGAACTCAATCAACTCATACTGCATTCATTAACGTGTATAGGACCCTGTATCTCGAAGAGCAATGTGGAACATCATCCTCGCCGAACGTCAAAAACGAAGCCTCATCCTCACGACCCATTTTCTCGACGAATGCGAAGTTTTAGCCGATCAAGTCGTCATCGTATCACACGGCCACGTCAAATGTCAGGGCTCGACAGCGGCTCTGAAGAACCTACACGGCGGGGGGTATCGAGTCCATTTACCTGGCGTTCAAAATCCACCAGAGACACCATATGTTACTACTATACACCAAGGGCAGACTGTGTTCAACACTCCTGATTCGACATCTGCTGCACAGCTTTTAACGTCTCTACAAGCAGCGGGGTACTCTGATACTTCATTAAGTGGACCTACCATGGAAGATGTCTTCCTCAAGGTTGCCGATGAAGGTGACGATGACGACCTTGAAACTTCTGACCGGAGTCCTTTTCTTGAAGGTGCCGAGACACCAGACAGTCAACTTAGTTCTGGAACCCAAGCTCCATTCCTCCAACAACTCTCAGCTCTCCTCCTCAAGCGCCTGCTTGTTCTGAAAAGGGGCTTTTGGTGGTATATCCTAGCCTTAGCGATCCCACTGATCTTCACACCCGTCTTCAGCGCCATGGCCAACGACCCCACCCCCTTCCAACCAACACCATGCGTATCAACCGACTCATCAATACTCGACGAGCCATGGCCTATAGCTCTTCGTCCAGATGGATATTACGACCTCGCCGGATCGGACAACATATCTATGCTCGTTGGTCCAAACTCTCTAAATAAGACTTTGTTTCGCTCGTTGTCAAAGTTTCCTATCGGAAAGGAATACGGCATGAAGTCTTATCAAGATCAGTTCAGGTTTCAAGATGACTATGATGATTTCTTGAAACAGGTTCGTGATAAGCCGAGACAGCTTGTACCTGGAGCGCTGTACATGGATGGGAAGGACAAAGATACGCTTGCGTACAACGCTGAGCATGGGCCAGATGGATCGATGTTGATGTTGAATATGTGGAGTCAGCTCAAGAGTGAGACTCCAATTTCACTTTCTTTTGCATACTTTAGCTCTTCCATACCGGTATGCAACCTTGTGTTTTGTCGTCCTGGCCTCAACTGACCATATGAACAGTCTGACCCTGGCCCTGGCATGTTTCTCGCTATTGTAAGTCCATCTTGACCTCACCTGATGACAAGTAATAACCTTTAATAGCTACTCACCGTCTTGCAAGTCCTCTACCCAGCCTTCTTCGCTCTATACCCCGCGTACGAACGACTTCAAAAGATTCGAACACTACAATACTCCAACTCTATCCAACCTCTTGCACTGTGGACATCCCACATCCTCGTGGACATTGTATTTGTTTTAATCATATCATGTCTATCGACCTTGTTCATCTCTCTGATCATTCTAAAGTGGTACGGCGTTTGGCATCTCTTCCCTGTCATGCTTCTGTACGGCTTTGCGATGATGCTTTGGTGTTACATCATCTCCCTCTTTGCACGATCAGAGCTCTCCTCTTTTGGCATATCCTTTTGTGTCTCTCTTTTGATGTTTGGTATTTCCGTAGCAGGACTTATGGTATGTTTCTTTACTTCCCTACTAAACCCATTCTGACTTGTCAGGTTGCCTCTGTCAATCAGAGCCCAGGCAATAGGTCTTCTTCCATGGACACAGCGGTTTTCATCCTTGGACTCATCTTCCCAGTCGCCAACCTCTTTCGTGCCATGGTCGTCGGTCTCAACGTCTGGGCCGCGGGATGTCGTGGCGATGCAGTGATGAGCTATCCTGGCAACATCCACGCCTACGGCGGCCCGATTCTTCTCCTCTGTATTCAGGTAGTGTATCTATTTGCTCTTATTTTGTTCCTTGATGGTAGAACATGGACGCTTCGAAGTTTGTGGGCAGAACTTATTGTGCCGTTGTATCAAAGGAAGAGAATTGACGCGAAGGACGCCCACATTGAGATGGCGCCGATGACAAAGTCTCGAGGTATGAGTGGGAACTTGGTCGATGTTGATCAGATTCACAAGTCCTTTGGTGGTAATGTTGCTGTTGATGGTGTATCGCTCACGATGGCCAAGGGTGAGCTACTTGGTGAGTCCCGGTCCTTGCCTCTTCTACTTTTCCAACTGACACGGGACTAGCACTTCTCGGACCCAATGGCGCTGGAAAGACTACCACCATCAACATGATGCGAGGCGAAGTTCGTCCAGACCACGGCAACATCTACATCAAAGGTGTGGACATGCAGAAGGATACCCGAGCTGGGCGACAGAGCATCGGCTGTAAGCATTGATATTTACTCGATCCTTTCACCTACTGATGAAGTTACAGATTGCCCACAATTTGACGCCTTGGACCAGATCACTGTCCGCCAACAACTTACTTTCTACGCCCGCGTGAAGGGCATCGCAGATGTGCAGAGGAACGTCAACTTGGTCATGTCAAAGGTTGGACTCAGACCTCACGCCGATAAGCTGACACCTCGATTGTCTGGTGGAAACAAGCGAAAGCTAAGCCTAGCTATTGCGTTATTGGGTACGTTACATCGCTGAACGCCATTTAACAAGGCTGACCAGTATAGGCAACCCACCGATCCTCATCCTAGATGAACCAAGTTCAGCGATGGACCCTATAGCTAAGCGCGACATGTGGGCTATGCTGTCATCCATCTCATCAAGTCGCTCAGTTCTATTGACGGTAAGTTTATATCGCCTGTCTATACAGTATCATGCTGATAATCGTCAGACACACTCAATGGAAGAAGCAGACACGCTAGCAACCCGTGTTGCCATCCTCTCCAAACGAATCCTCGCCGCTGGCACAATCCAAGAACTCCGCAATAGACACAGCAACTCGTACGAAGTACACCTGGTATTAGAGTCAGCGCCATCTTCTGACCAGCTGGAAATGCAAAAGGTGGAAGCATGGATTCGCCAAACTTTCCCAGGCGCCAACTTTAGAGGGCTGAGCCTAGGTGGACAGTTTCGCTTCAGTATTCCGGCGAATAGTACCGTCGACGAGGCTTTCGCTGCATCTCAGAATAGAAAGGGTCAGGTTGTTGAGGTTATTGATACTTTGGAGAAGCATAAAAAGAGTATGGGCGTGGCGCATTATACCGTTAGTATGGGGACTTTGGAGATGATATTCTTGAAGATTATCGAGGAGTATATTTTGTATTAGCTTTTTAATCATAGACATCTAGCGTTTCTTTCAATATTCATATTTAACTACCCATTAGTTTGTGGTTTGATCTGTCGCATAACTTGGCAAAAAGTTGCGATGCACCTTTCTGGGGTATCTTGGGATAATTCATCCGACATCAGGATATCCAGACCGGCACCGGGCTCACCCGTCAATAATGTCTGAGACAGAATATGCAGCCATGATATCAATTGACTCAAACCGCATTGACTGACCAAAATCAAGTTTTCAACTAAAACCAACAGCCAGAAACAGACATAGGCCTTCTCGTCACAATAGAAAGTTATAGAGCCCAAGCCCCGAGTAGGAACGAGTCACATTCCAGCATCAGTCTGCTTTAGACGACATGCATATATGTGAGCATCTGACAGAGGGGTAAAGAGGGGGGATATGAAAACTGTCTCACACCGTTAGGAAAACAAAACGTCGATCATACGAACTTTCACAGCTGAAAGCTTTATTGTAAGACAGCGTGATGAAAGTGCTTGTGACGAGCCGTCAGTTAATTTCTGATTCCTCGGCCGGATTGTTGATCACTATTGCGGTATGCTATACTGGCAAAATCAAAATTCCAAGCTCACTAGTATGCACTGGTATGCAATCCAACGCTTTGCGCGTGAATGTAACCTATAACAATCCAACCTGCCTGGGTAGGGTTCCCTGGCAGGGCTTAGTATCTGCCAATTAACTGCATGTTTCACCTCTTGTTAAAAATCTGTTTCAGTGTTTCGGGCCTCAAAAAGTCAGATCTGCGGAAGTATTGTCATACCATGCGCCGCAAGTCAATCATCCCTTACAGGTACAGTTGTACAGCGTAGGATGTCGTATCCAGACTGCAACTGAACACATTTGCTGACCAGTCGTGCAATATATAAGGCTGATACACAGCACATCCGTCGGGAACTCATCCATATGCCTTCACCGCAATACGCTATCGTCTCAAGTTGACGCGAGGAAGAATGAGATCCTAGTATCAATGAGAAGACAAAATGTTTCTCGACAAGAGTCAAGAGGGGAGATGAGTCAAGAGTGCACTTGTACAAGCCCTGGGTTGACATCATCGCCGGTCTGGCTGATAACATTACTTGTGTTTAGTCTTTGCCTGAGTACTACGGCGAGACTACTGATAAGACTAACAGACGCGAGGGCCAGAAGACTGAGCAGACGGTTCTCAATATTGATCGTAGAAATATTTCTGCAAAGTATCGTGTTAAGGAGGGAGAGAACCTCGAGCTTGATATCGTTTCTGAAGTATCGACTAAGTTTTGTCTGCTGATTTAAGCTCTCCGCCAAAAGTCTCTGCTGCAAATAACACATCTAGCTAACAACTAAGACTGAAGCATTGACAATAGTCCACGTTGACAAGGCGCTAAGCCCACGGCTTACTTCTGGCAACTCGGTCTCAATTCTAAAAAGTGGGAATATCCGACCAGAGTTGATTGTGGCTGAAGGATTGGTTACTTCTCAATCTCGTGGAGTGTCTCTATGCACAAAGGCCATGGCTCTTCAATTGTAACTGCTGTAGTCGTGGCTATCCTCGAGCAGTCCATGGTCTAATATCTCCAGTGTTACGGCGTAGGGTATGGCACTTTAGTCGTCTGAGATGGAGTTGAGTAGAGGGCGATTCTTGGAAAACTTGCAAATGAGCCAATCAGATCCAGAAACCCGTGATCGGGAAGTGGGAGACTCCGTATCTAACCAGATCATATCACCTCAACATCCTTATCAGAGTGTTCCTGAATATCACAATTTACAACGTGACATTCGGCAGTTTACCCTCCTCAAAACCGCGTCCTCTTTCTTGAGGATCCAGCCCCATCGAATAAAAACCACCAGACCCATGCTTATCAAAATTGCAAGCGAGCGCCGATCACTCCAACGGTTCTGGATCCCCATGGATATAAACCCTACCAAGTAGTGTCCGACCTAACTACAACCTATCAAAATAGTTTCTATGTAGCATTGAGTGGAATTTCGTAGCCGGGTAAGTCGTATAGCTCTCCGTGGCCGTTGGTTCCCCGAGAGGGGTTTTTAGTCTGTTCATACAAAACTAGCATCAGTCCACTTCACAATTGTTTCGTTTTGTTTCATTTCTTATGCTTGAACATGTCTGATTTCAAGGTTCTCATCATCGGCGCCGGACCAACGGGTCTTCTTGCAGCACTTGCGCTGCAGCGAGCAGGCATTGACTTTACGATTTTGGAGAGGAGAAAAGAAGCTGATTTGAACTGGGGAGCTTCAGTGTGTCTTTGGCCGCAGAGTGCCAGGGTTTTGGACCAGCTTGGCTTGCTTGACGAAGCTCACTCGCTACATCTGCCCATGAAAAAGAAATGCAACCTCAGGCGGGATGGAAGCGTTATGAGCTGGAGTAACATGATTGAGAACATTGGCCATTAGTAAGTCTGCTTCCTCTTGGCTGTTCGATGAAAGCTGACTTTTATAGCCATGGTCATGAATGGATGCTCTTCCAGCGCGGCGATCTGGTCAATCTTCTCATGGGCGATCTCTCCGACATCACCAACCAACTCCTCGTCGACAAGCAAGTCACCTCAATTGCCTCGGGTCCCGACGGTGTCGAAGTCAAGTGCGCAGATGGCCATTCGTACAGTGGCGATCTCGTTATCGGTGCAGACGGTATCAACAGCACCACAAGGTCCTTCGTCGACGACATCGGCCCCGACGCTACAAGCGGCGACTTCACAACAACCTTCTACGGCTTTTACGGTCACGGAACCACTGTGTCAAAGGATATCGAGCCTGGTGTCGATTACGAATGCCACTCTGAAGGTTTCAGCTCGCAGCTCATCATGCCGTCGCACGAGAAATACTTCTTCACGATTTACTTGAAGCTTGATGAACCAACCAAGGATCGCTATTACATCACCTCAGAAGAAGCCGATGAACTTGCAAAGAAACATGGAGATATCTATCTTGCCCCTGGCGTTACGTTCAAAGAAGTATGGGACGCAAAGAATTGGACTTATGCTGCACCGTTCGAAGAAGGCGTCGCAAACAAGTGGTTCAGAGATCGCGTCGTCCTCGTCGGTGATTCCGTCCACAAGATGACACCCAACATCGGCTTCGGCCTAAACACAGGATGGCAATCCACCGTCGTGCTCATCAACGTCGTCCGCGATCTTCTCCGCGATAACCCGAATCCGGATGTCAAAGAGCTCACAAAGGCGTTTGAGGAGTACAGAAAGACACGGTTCAACCACGTTGCAAAGGATGTTGAACTGGCGGGGACGTCGACGCGGGCAGTCATGTGGGACAACTTCTTGTGGAAGTTTTTGGATCAGTATGTTTTGCCGTATATCAACGGTGATACTATCTTGGCGAAGCTCATGTGTTCGCCAACGGTTCAGAAGGCTTTTACGTTGAACTTCTTGCCGGAGCCGAATTATAAGGAGGGGGAGTTGAAGTGGCATAACAAGCCGGTTGTTGTGAAGGAGTAAGGATAGCTGTTGGCTGTTGAGGTTTTTTTTATAGCACGAGATCACATGGCATAGCATGCTTTTCATTGAGTTAAATACATAATGTCTCTTTTTCGTCCTTTGGTGCATAATCTTGATCTTTTGTTCTTATGTTTTGTAGCCAAAAAATGTCATTTCACTTCCGAAGTTCAGCTGTCGCTTCACTCAAAGCCTCATTCAAAGTCGTCTTCCCATAAATAACATCAACATCACTCGGTTTCGAAAGATCCTTCTCCGCAATACCGCCTGGCAAAAAGCATGTACTCATCTCAACCCACTCATTCACAATCTGCGGCGCAAACATCTTGCCATAAAATTCGGCAAGATTTTCTTTCGCAACCGCTTTGACCTCAACATCCTTACCCAGCGCCTGCGAAAATGCTTTCCGCACGTCTAGAGGAGAATAAGGTTCTGGTCCGCGAAGTTCCATGATGTATGGTTTGGTTGGAGGTACCCAATCGCGAGTAAGCTGCGTAGCCATCGCTTCTCCGATGTCTTTGATGGCGACCATGCCGATCTTAAAGTCAGGTGGCGTGATGGTTGAGAAGAAGAAGGGGGTTGGGCCTTTGAGTGTTTCAACGGACATGGTCCAGTTTTCCATAAAGTAGGAGCACCTGATTATAATGATCTCAGGGATATTCGTGGTTTTCAAAACCTCTTCCGATATGTGATTTGTTTTGAGCTCACCCTGGATACCAGTCAGCGACTCAGCGCGCTTGAGTTAGGGTGACATGCAGACTCACCACGCCCTCTGAGAATTCAGCACCAACGCTCGACAACAGCACAACCCTCTTCACAGTACCAGCTCTCTCAATCGCGGTCTTGACATTCTTTGAGATTCTTTGCGCATGTTCAACGATGTCACGGCCGTCGTAGGCAGGAGGTAGGACCATCAGAACGGCATCTGAGCCAGAGAAGTCTAGGGTATTCACATCTGCAAGGTCGCCCTGAACCGCCTCGAAGTTGTCTACAGAGCTGAACCCATCGGGGACTTTCTTAAGGTCACGGTATAAACCTCTGACATGGACCTTGGGCTTTTGTGATAGCAGCGAGCGAATAGCTGCTGTGCTCGTTTTGTTACTTGCTGGTGCGATTGCAACACGCATTGTTATTCAATTGGGATGGCAACGGTAAAAGTTGGACAGAATGGAAACAATCGGATGATAAGTTTATGATGAGCTCGTGTATCATACGATCTCACGAGTTTAGTAGAAATGTTTAGTCAGCAAAGTTGACATTCACGGTCACTCTGCTGATGCTCCGCGTTGTCAGTGAATTCTCAAGCCAGACCTCATGTCAGTGGCTGGAGAATGACGTCAAGCTGGCTAACCCTTTTTGTACTTAGTTTTCTATGCCGAGGATAAAGCCAATATAGGACATATAAAACTCCAAAAGGTACGCATTCGCAGGATGAGCTTTACTGGAGCCAGACGGTCCTCACCATAATTAGTTGCTGGCAAGTCTATGGTCTTGGTCGTTTTTATCAAGAACCCTGAGTGGCCCCCCCACCAAATCATTCATATCTCAATCGCGATAACCTTAATAGACCAAGCAAGTATCATGGACTCTACGTGGCTGGTGTAAGGTTGAGGCTGCATGCTTTGAATTGGCTACTCAAGAACTAGGCCATATCGATTGGGTGAGAAACTTGAGGATATATTTAAAAGGCATCTAAGATAATAGTAAGCCATAGAAGATCTTATATCTGGCCCTTACAGTGGGTAGAGGCAGAGCTGAAAAGATGGAAACAAAAAAACTTCAATGTAGCTGTACTGAAAGATAACTTGCCAAGTTTCCCAAAACGGTAATCCGCCTAAGGGGAGGTTTTATAATCAGCAACATTTAGTAGTTGTCTCTATAGGTTTGGATTGCTGCCTTTAAGGTTAAACTTTAGGCTGCTAATATAGTAATAAGAATATAATAT